>RPFO01000299.1:714806-779806 GCA_009746045.1 Mesostigma viride | reverse complement strand
AGTAGGATTGTTATGCTGGCGCACACATGCATGATTGCATGTCGGGGATGGCGCACGCGTAGTGGATGGTATGCTCAATGCTGGTGCAACCACAATGGAAGGTTGGCTGGCGCGCTGCACGCCGTGTGGGCACTGTCCCCATGGGGACGGTAATGCTGGCGCACGCACGATGGGTTTCGGAGAGCGTGTGGGTCGTAGTGTGTGGGCATGATGCGTGGGTACAGTGCACGGTGAGCATGATATGTGAAATCGGTGGCATGTAAATCGTGTCACGCACAGGCATACAGCGGCGCCAACATGTGTGCAGCGCTGGATTATTGGCCACCTCGCATTGTTTCGGGATGGGTTTGTGCGCATTCATGGAATACATGGTCAGCACGCATGCTTGTGCGCGTTCGCAGGGGCTGGCTATGACGCGTGCATGCACAGTGGCTACCATAGATAACCTTGCATCATTCACTATGCACACCATCCTGTGATGGCCACGCCCGCCCTTTGTGCATCCACCGGCTGGCATTCCTGCGGCGTCCGCCCGTGGCGGTTGATGGGACGGTGTATCTGCCCATCGAACGGGTCCTGTAACGGTCCCTATAACAGTTCTTATATCAGCTTGAACAGTCTCTCTCATGTTTCGTTCGATGGTTTCTCGATCGGTGCATCGAATGGTCCCTTGATTGCTTCCTTGAGCGCTGCCTCTAGCAGTGCCTCTAATGGTTCCTCTATCGGTGCCTGCAACGGTGCTCTATGGGGTCCTCTAGCGCTGCCTCTAACCGTGCCTCTAATGGTTCCTCTATCGGTGCCTGCAACGGTGCTCTGTGGGGTCCTCTAGCGCTGCCTCTAACCGTGCCTCTAATGGTTCCTCTATCGGTGCCTGCAACGGTGCTCTATGGGGTCCTCTAGCGCTGCCTCTAGCAGTGCCTCTAATGGTTCCTCTATCGGTGCCTGCAACGGTGCTCTATGGGGTCCTCTAGCGCTGCCTCTAACCGTGCCTCTAATGGTTCCTCGATCGGTGCCTGCAACGGTGCTCTATGGGGTCCTCTAGCGCTGCCTCTAACCGTGCCTCTAATGGTTCCTCTATCGGTGCCTGCAACGGTGCTCTGTGGGGTCCTCTAGCGCTGCCTCTAACCGTGCCTCCAATGGTTCCTCTATCGGTGCCTGCAACGGTGCTCTATGGGGTCCTCTAGCGCTGCCTCTAACCGTGCCTCTAATGGTTCCTCTATCGGTGCCTGCAACGGTGCTCTATGGGGTCCTCTAGCGCTGCCTCTAACCGTGCCTCTAATGGTTCCTCCATTGGCCCCTGTGGCCCCCGCCAGGCTCTAAGATGACCATCAACGTGGAGTACAACCAGCTGGACCCGTTGCTGCGCGCGACGGTCAACCCGGAGGGTGACGTGAACGACCCGAGCACCGGCCTGTCGCCGTACCCTGGGAACATCAACCAGGTGGGCTGGGGGAAACATCGACTAGGTGGGCTAGGAAAACCTCAACCAGGTGGGCTAGGGGACATGCACAGTGAGTAGATCATGTGTGCGAGTGGCAATATCTTCCAGGCACATCAGTGGGGAGGTCAACCAGGTGAGCTAGCGGGACAGGGGTGATGCAGGGGCGGTAGGCAGGGGGCCAGCTGGGTAGGGCAGGCAGTTGTCATGAAGAGAAAATCGAGAGAGGGACAAATGCAAGACGAGAACGAGCACAGCGAGGGGGGAAGTCAGAGACATTCGAGAACAGAAAGCAAGTCCACCATGTGAGTGGGCAGATATTTCAGTATGAATGATGGGTCCGGAATAGGTTGATGTTTTGGGCGAGTAGAGCTCCTTTCTTTGTCGCCATTGCTGCTGGGTTACATCTGCTTTAGAAGCGTGTTGCTGGAAGATGCACAGCAGCGTGTATGTCGCAGAGAATCATACAATGGCGCATCTTTTCTCCTCGAGTGGTGATGAGAGGACAGCCTTGTGGGTGAAGAGAGTGGAAATGCTTTTCGAGTTTTGTAGGAAGGAAGTTTCGTGTCAACTTGCGCAGCTCCAGGGATTGCCTGTGTAATCATCTTTTATCGTCAAAGCAGTATTTTGTTTTCAGCTGGCAGTGGCTGCCCCTGATGATCGTGGCATGCCCTCAACAAACCAAAAGGCTGACCATTGGCACATGCTTGCTTTGCATGCTTGCTTTTGCCCCCCCCCCCCCCCCCCCCCCCCCCCCCCGCTTGTGCTGTCGACGCCACCTCTCCCTACCCCTCAGCTGGTCTTCAAGCTGGACCCGTACATCAAGACGCTCGCGCGCACGCACGGGATGATCCAGGAGTTTGTCAACCCAAAGTGCGTCCGCCCAGTTCCCACCCTGGCCCCCCTGTGTGGCCCCTTTCTTGCTTGGTTTTTCCCTGATGACACGTTGCCGCGTGGGACCGGTTGTTGTTGTTATCGCCCCATTGGCATCGTGTGGGGACGACCCGTTGTTGTTGTTATCGCCCCATTGGCATCGTGTGGGGACGACCCGTTGTTGTTGTTATCGCCCCATTGGCATCGTGTGGGGACGACCCGTTGTTGTTGTTATCGCCCCATTGGCATCGTGTGGGGACGACCCGTTGTTGTTGTTATCGCCCCATTGGCATCGTGTGGGGACGACCCGTTGTTGTTGTTATCGCCCCATTGGCATCGTGTGGGGACGACCCGTTGTTGTTGTTATCGCCCCGTTGGCATCGTGTGGGGACGACCCGTTGTTGTTGTTATCGCCCCATTGGCATCGTGTGGGGACGACCCGTTGTTGTTGTTATCGCCCCATTGGCATCGTGTGGGGACGACCCGTTGTTGTTGTTATCGCCCCATTGGCATCGTGTGGGGACGACCCGTTGTTGTTGTTATCGCCCCATTGGCATCGTGTGGGTGTGACCCGTTGTTGTTATCGCCCCATCGGCATCGTGTGGGTGTGACCCGTTGTTGTTGTTATCGCCCCGTTGGCATCGTGTGGGTGTGACCCGTTGTTGTTGCTATCGCCCCATTGTCATCATGTGGGGACGACCCGTTGTTGTTGTTATCGCCCCATTGGCATCGTGTGGGGACGACCTGTTGTTGTTGTTATCGCCCCATTGGCATCGTGTGGGTGTGACCCGTTGTTGTTGTTATCGCCCCATCGGCATCGTGTGGGTGTGACCCGTTGTTGTTGTTATCGCCCCATCGGCATCATGTGGGTGTGACCCGTTGTTGTTGTTATCGCCCCATTTGCATCGTGTGGGTGTGACCCGTTGTTGTTGTTATCGCCCCATTGGCATCGTGTGGGGATGACCTGTTGTTGTTGTTATCGCCATCGTGTGGGGATGACCCGTTGTTGTTGTTATCGCCCCATTGGCATTGTCTGGCGACCCGTTGTTGTTGTTATCGCCCCATTGGCATTGTGTGGCGACCTGCTCTGTGCCTTGGCCTTTGGTCTGGGTTAAGCGGATGGTGGATCACGCAAAATCCATGTGTCGCAGTCATAGGCAGCCTGCTCCATTTTCCAAGTTTTTGGCTCACCCCTTGAAATGTACGAGATGAATGTGCCTTGATGAGACGTGTGCGGCCTGTGTGCTACCTGGGCAGTGGCGGGTTTGTTTTGTACCTGCTTGCTTGTGCCGACGAAGGGTGACATGGCGTTGCACGGAATGGCACCGTACTGACACAGGGCATGGCATTGCTCCCGTTCGATAGGACGTGGAATGTGGGTGCGTAGCCCAGCATTGCAGTCCTCTTGAGGGGCTGTGATATTCTTAGCATTACGATCACCACCAGCCATCGAAGTCTCTTAATCACCGACACACACACACACACCCACACACATGTGCACACACGCACACGCACACGCACACGCACACGCACACGCACGCATGCACATGCACATGCACATGCACATGCACATGTGCACTCACACTTCCCAAGCCCTCGCTCCGTTTTGTGCACTTCTTGCTTTATCCCCCGCCCCTCCCCCGACTCCAACCCCTCTTCTGCCATCCCATCCTGCCCATCCCATTCATCCAAATGTTCGCTCACATATATGCACGCACTGGCACCATGTGTGTTGTGCGTCGCCCCGTCCACCCCGGCCCCGCCTTCTTCTCTTCCACTTTGGCCCACTGGCTGCCTGCCACCTGTCCTCACCCCATTCGCTGCCACCTGTCCTCACCCCATCCTCACCCCCCCCCCCCCCCCCCCGCCAGGTACAAGGACGCGACCAAGACGGTCTTCAAGGCGTCCACCCGGCTCGAGTGCATGATGCAGGACTACCCGAAATCGCTCCCACATGATGCGCGCGTGGGGTTCACGGTGTGTGGTTGAGGTTACAGTGACCAAATGCAGTTTTGTTGCCCCTACGGTGCTGCGCGGCCAGATGTTTTCTAAACCACGCAGTCAGCCGTCCTGTGGTTTGTTGCCGCTGGTGATGGTGGGCTGGGGCAGCTGTTGGCCAAAGAACGCGCTTTGCCCATAGTTGCACTACCAGCAGTCCTACAGGTCGCTGAGCTCATGCTTGGCATCACCAAGCGTAGTGGCAGCCCACATCGTAACCCGTATTATAACCTAAACAGGGACCCATAAACTCCTTCCTTGTTTTTAGCCACCACGGTGACCCATTTCAAAAGCCCACCCAGTCACCATCTAGCTCATCCTATTCTGCAGAGCCAGCGGCACAGGACATGTCTCTGTCCCGCTTGTCATGAGCTCAGCGACCGCTGTGTGGCGAGGGTGACAAGTGGCGTTTGTATGCGATCTTTTTAGTGGGTGATGGTGACAAGCGAGCGTGCAAGTGGGGAGGCTGGCACAGTTGGTGGTTTGAATGCCTTCGAGAAAGATTGGGAGACGTGCCCACTCTGTCCTGTGTTTTTCTGGCAGCCGGGGGGGGCATCTGTCCTTCACACACATGCATAACCGGTGCCTCAACGACGTCTACTACCCACGTTTCAAGCACACCACCACCCATGTCTCATCTCCTACCAACGTTTCTAACACACCACCACCCATGTCTCGTCTACTGCCAACGTTTCTAACACACCACCACCCATGTCTCGTCTACTGCCAACGTTTCTAACACACCACCACCCATGTCTCGTCTACTGCCAACGTTTCTAGCACACCACCACCCATGTCTCGTCTACTGCCAACGTTTCTAGCACACCACCACCCATGTCTCGTCTACTGCCAACGTTTCTAGCACACCACCACCCATGTCTCGTCTACTGCCAACGTTTCTAGCACACCACCACCCATGTCTCGTCTACTGCCAACGTTTCTTGCACACAACCACCCATGTCTCATCTCCTACCAACGTTTCTAACACACCACCAGCCATGTCTTGTCTACTGCCAACGTTTCTAGCACACAACCACCCATGTCTCGTCTACTGCCAACGTTTCTAGCACACCACTACCCATGTCTCGTCTACTGCCAACGTTTCTAGCAAACAACCACCCATGTCTCGTCTACTGCCAACGTTTCTAGCACACCACCACCCATACCTTGTTCCTGGCATGCGGCTCGTGCTGACCGTGGTTTCCCTCGAACGTCACCATGGCTTTGCTGCTTGGCATCACGATAGCTTGCCAGCTGGAGCCATGAATGCCCGCGTAACCAGACATGGGCCGGTGATGGCCTGACTGGTGGCTGGTTGCCAGTGTTGATATGCAGCCAGTTGGTCATGGCCAGTGTCCAGGTCGCGCTGGTTGCCTGTGTGCGCATCTAACCGTAATGCCTGTGGCCCCACTGGTTCCCTTCCTGTGCAGGTCTCGGACGTGTGGGTGGCCTACTCCCCCGTGAAGAATAGCCCGGATGAGGCCATCGCAAAGGTGAGCCCAGGAAAGCCTCCTGTGCGTAGATATCTCAAAGGTGAGCCCACAATGGCCCCAGCGAGGCCATCACAAAAGTGTCAGCCGATAATGGCCCCCGCACGATCATCGCAATGGCGAGCATCCCAGCCATGACGTAATAACTGCACCTGTGGATTCGGCCATTTTTTCGCTGGTTCGTTTGCATGCATGCTGGTGTAGTCGCATGGGACTCCCTCTGCCACCCAGGCTGCTCGCCAGGGCAGGGGGAGTATCGTGGGAGGGAGTGCCTGGGAGAGACGGTCTGTGGGCGCGTGTTTCCTGGTGTGGCTGCACGAGAAGCACGTGGCACTGGGTGACGAGCTTCTCTCGTTCATGGCGAGGGCAGCCCAGGATGTCATCCTATTCCATTCTCCGATTGCCCCCTTAACGCCGGTCCGATGGCCGAGGGCCTGAACCTATCTATTGCGTGCTTCTGTGCCCACCTGCCCTGCCAGGTGAATTCGGGGCTTCCCCCCCATAGCGCTGCCTCGGGCGAGCTGGACCAGTACATCGCCAACTGCAAGGTCCTCGGCATGGTGCGTGCGCATTCCTGTTTCCCACTGAGCTCTTTGTGGTTTAGTAAGGACAGGGGCAGGACGGGATGACTTGGTTTGGTTGGTTTGGAAGAGGCAGTCTCCCTATTGTTGCGCTGCTTCTATTTTCTCGTGTATGTCACAGCAAACACAACAGGTACCCGTGCCGATGGGTATGAAGGGGTAGCCGGATGACGCTGCAGGATGGACTAACACACACGGGGCTGTATGGAGCATGTCCCTGTGGGCGTGTGGGGAAAATGGTTGGGTGGCAGAAAAGCAAATGGCACCAGGTATACGCCATGCGTGCCTGCCTTGCTCTGGAGAAGGCGCATTGACCATGGGCCGTTGATCTCCTGCTTCATGATGGGCTGTTGATCTCCTGCTCCGTCATGGGCCGGGTATGCTGCCCACCTGACCAACGATGCCATCAGGTGCCTTGCATGGGTCCCGACTATGTTAAGTGCCGAACCAGGGGTTTGGGGTTGGGGTTTGGGTGAGGGGGAAGAGGGATTTCCAGTGGGTGACGTATCCGTGAGGCGCACAACACAGGCTTGATGTCATTTTGTTAGGCGGGTATGAGGCGATGGGAGGTCAACGCTGCCATAGCACATAGGGTGCGTAGGGTGTCATGCTGTGGGCTGCTGGATGCACATGTGCTTGTCCCGGCACCACCATGGCGTCAACCACGCCATGTCAACAGTCATTTTCGTTCACAGGCACGCATCCATCTCTTTATGATGCTGCATGCCATGTCGTACGCTCTGGTCTTGCGTGCACCTCGTGCAGCTGGGGGCGACCATCGGCCAACCCAGCAAGGCCACGTTCAACGGCATTGCCTACGAGGTGCCCCCCCGCGTGGTCCTCTCGCCCAGCTTTGCGCTCACGTACACGGCACTCAAGTCCAAGGTGTGTGTGCCATCGACAGGCCCAAGGCATGTCCAAGGTATACAAGGTATAGCGACACCTGGCATTCCTTAAGTCCAAGGTAGGGCGGTATGACAAGGCACGTGTCATGCAGCACCTTGTGTGGCAGCACGGAACTTGGGGGCAACGTGTGTGGCCTTGTTGCGGTGGCTCGTGTGTCCCTGACCCTGACCCTGGGCTTGGACTAGCACTGCCACGCATGTTGGCCGCACTTTGGCGGCAAGCGCCCCGGTTACTGGCCACAGAGTGGCGCGTGAGTGACATGTATTTCAGGGTATTGGAGAGAGCGGAGGATGCAAGAATGCCGCAGGGCCACCGTCTTGGGGGGGGGATGTTCATCGGCTGCCTCCTGTGCTGACATGAACTATCCAATAGGGAATGCCCAGGGAAGGCCTCCTTGTTTCATCGGCCAGCCATGACATACTCGAGGGCCTTGTGACCTGTGCCGCTGCACATGTGCCATCGTTTCGAAGGCCGGGCGGGAGTAGTGCCGTGCCCATGTTGCTGCCACTGCCAGGTCCCCACGTCGCTCATGTTTCTATATCGCGGAGCAGGGGCACCTGGGCCACAGGCTTCTGGCGTGTGCGCCCCCTACCCCCACCATCCTTGGCTGTTCACAAGTGCCCAACATGACTGCGTTGGCAAGTGCCCAACGTGAGCATTACGCTCTCCTGTTTGCCTCGTAACCTGCATCGCTAATGCTACCCCGCACTCCATACGGCTGCCACAAATCCACGTGCTGCGCCTGTCCCTGGGGGGCAGGTGAATGCAAGCGGCCTCAAGCTGGCCACAGACTCCACGCTGGTCATCGATGGACCTGGCATCACCATCGACAGCCTGGAGGTGGAGGGGACGCTCGTCATCAGGGCGGTCCCTGGCGCCAACGTAGGTGACGTGGGATTGCTTGCATCTACCACCCGTTCTTGATAGGCTCTCTAGGGCAACCCCTCGTGAAAGGGTCAAGTTCCATAGTTTTCAAGTTCTGGGCATCAAAGAGACAACCAGTGCAGGCCAGGAATCTGGAAGAATCCATACCATGGTAGCTCGAGCCTGCGTTATCTTGCCCGCGTTTGTCGATTCGTTCAGGATGATGGGAATGAAAGCAGGTGGATATGTGTAGCCGTGGACATCAAACATTAAAATTGTGAGTATCCTCCGAGGTTCTGAAGTTCTGGGTATGGTTGTTTTCCTCATGCCTACCCGGCCTTGGTGGATGGGCCAAACGGTGGCTTTTCCCGTGTACTAACAGCTACCATGTGGCATTTCTGTATGCTGACAGTAGCCAACAAGGCAGCACCCATCAGGGGGGGGGAAAGGGATGCCTCTAGTAGCATAGTAGTAGTATAGTCGGTGGTAGTAGTATAGTTGACCAAGCATTTGATCATGTGCGGACGTTTTGGCCTTTATAGTGTGTATGTGATGAGCAGGTTGGCATGGGTATGGATGGCATGTCGCACTTTGCTCACTATCATTGGCATGCGGGTCCCCTTGGTTGCCATCATCCCTGCACAGGTCAAGGTGTCGGGGCTCAAGGTGAAAAACGCAGGCTGGCATCTGGAGGCTGTCAATAAGGACGATGAGAAGTTTGCAGAGGACCTGCGGGTGCGTGGCTTCCAGGTCATCCGCAAGGAGGGCCGCGAGCTCAAGTTTGACACACCGGGAGACTACGTAGTTTCTAATGAGTAGACGGGGTAGACGTGGTAGTGTGCTAGGGGCATGAGGATGTCTGTTGTGTGAAGCTTCCTGTCTTTTCTTTTTCGATTGGTTCTGAGGGTTACCTCGAAAGGATACTGTTGCGGCCCCCCGAAACTAAGAGCTCATACTACCAGCATGCCTGCGCTTTGTAACACCTGGGCATGCATTCGGCGTGCCTGAAAGTTTCAATTTTGACGTGAACATCGCCAGCAGCCCAACTCCCAGGCGCCACTCTTACTTGCATCAATAAATTAACGTGTCATATTGCTATATATCATCCTAGCATGTGGCCCACGCGCATGTGCGCCCACAATGGCCCCCATGGATGATGCCTTCAGAATTTAGCCAAGCCCTGCCTATAATGGGACCCCCATGGATGTTGCATTAACCCGTGTTTTTTTACAACGCGATGTATCGCGTTGTAGGGTTAGAACGCGATGTATCGCGTTGTAATCTGACACGTGGCAGGCACAGTAGATTCGAGATTTTCGGTCTGAAACTCGGTGGACGGCCTCCTTACATCCCGTAGAACTCAAGAAAAAATCCTGGTATTTTTTGGATTTTTTTTGTGACAGCTGCAAACAAATATGTACCACTGAAATCAGGCATTTTCGCGGGACGAAGGTGAAGACGACGGCGATGGCGGCAGGTAGATCTCGCCAGTTTTCGCGCGAATTTCAGTGGCTGTTGGGTGGCACGACCATGATGATGCGTTCAAAGGTTGATAACTAGGTTTCTACGAGTTTGTTGAGGTACTGGGGCAAAGGAAACGTAGATTTTTGCAGTTTCTCACCCAACTTTCATGCGGAAACCCTGGAAACCGGCATACGTATTATAACGGCAAGACTCGGGTCTGCTGCGGCACCATGCTTGGTATTTCCATGGTGTTTCGACTTCTTAACACATGCTTATTCATTCCGAACGCCCGGACTCTCGGCTAAACCGAGATTTGTGCAGACTTTTATTGGGTAGCTCCGGGCATGATGGTGCCTGCAAATAACTTAAGGCGTGACCGTGGCTATTGCTACGGTATGCTGTATTTTCCTGGAAATGGCCTCTGCCACCGGCTCAATAGTGCTTGCAGGCGTAAGTATATCGTGTATCTACCTAGTTTCTGCCAGTTTTCCACTTATTTCTACCGACCTCTGACCAGCCTCTCTAAGACCGCCATCCTACTCGACGTTGCTTGCATGTCAGCCATAGCAGGTTGCAAGTGTGCAGTATTTAGGTGCTGTATACGTCGTCAAGCCGTGAATATATCGTGAGGATTGGATATTGTCGCAGCCTCAACGTCATTGTCAAGAATCTCAAGATGGAGGAAGGTGAGAATTCCGAGAAGCTTGCACGTGCATATTTGAGCGAGAAATCCTTGATCGCATGGGCCTTACTGGTGAGATCGAGCTGGCCGCCCACCGCCTTCCCCGCGCGCGGGGTAAGGCAGGGCCGCCCCCGCTCCTTCTCACCTTTAAGACCCCGGCGGACAAGATTTCTTTTCTCAGACGCCGCAAGCGGCTCGAGAAGACTCTCTTCACCCTTGATGACGACTTGACCCTGGCGCAGCAACAACGGCGACGGGAGCTATGGCCGACCTACCTCCACTGAGCTGGCGGCCATCTACGTCGGCCACAAGCCCTGGCAGGCGACCCCCGCGGCCCCAGCGACTCCAGACGCCCCAGCTTAGGGGAATACAGCAGTAGTAGTGTAGAATAGATAGACCGTGGCCATGTACATGTACGCCTCCTAGAGGCCCTATTCCAGCTAAGCCACGCGCTTTATGTAATCATGTACATGTGTGCCTATGATGAGCCACACTCCAGACGATGCCTAGTTTTATTTAGTAATGCTGTGCCCATGCAGAGAGCTGCTCTCTGCTGAGATGCCACGCTCTAGTTTTTGTATAGCCATGATGATCTTCCCCCTCACAGGCATGCTCCCCCCTTACCCGGGCATAGCGTGATAGACCATGAGGGTGCGGGTGCCCTGGTGCACCTAGAGCAGGGGTAGCTTACATTCCCACCCTTGCATGAAGTAGCCTAGAATGTATTAAAAGCCATATGCCCCTTCTCAGGGCTATGTGCTACATCTACTCCCAACGGAGTGATGTTGATAATTAATTAATTAATTAAGTAGCTTCCATCATCATTCCGTCATCATTCCGTCATCGCGGCTCACAGAAGGGCACCAGCTTTATGCTGGCATCTGCCACCCCTATAGTGACCCTATAGTGACCGCGGCCTAGGGTGGGGTATCACCCTAAACCCTAAACCCTAAACCCTAAACCCTAAACCCTAAACCCTAAACCCTAAACCCTAACACCGTCTCCAGACACCCACGGCATCCCCCCACCCTGGCTATCACCCTCCCACTGTGACTAAATTTACTAAGTTTACTATGGGGTTTTGGTTTTTTTTCTAGGAAATTCAAGCCAGCTGCCATGAGGTCAAAGTGCTACAGGTGCTGTGTGGTACAGGGTAGCTATAGTGACCTTATAGTGACCATGGTGGTAGACTCTTATGCTGGCATCCCAGGGTGACTAAATTTACTAAGTTTACTATGGGTTTTTGGTTTTTTTTCTAGGAAATTCAAGCCACCTCCCATCACCTCGTGGTCATGCAACACACTAGAGTGTTGCATGTAATTTTAGTTTCCCACGGGAGTAGCTATAGTGACCTTATAGTGACCATGGTGGTAGACTCTTATGCAGGCATCCCAGGGTGACTAAATTTACTAAGTTTACTATGGGTTTTTGGTTTTTTTTCTAGGAAATTCAAGCCACCTGCCATGAGGTCAAGGTTGTGACATCCAGTCCCACCATGCCATAAGAGGGTGAGGCGTGTGGGATATGGGACTAAGTCATTTCCCGTGGGAAACTATGTTTACTACGTTTACTATGGGTTTTGGGTTTTATTCCTAGGAAATTAATTCAGGTGTGCACCACCAAAAACACACCTGAATTTCCCAAAAAAAGAACCCCCAAAAAACTTAGTAAATATAGTCTCCCACGACAAATGGTTATGAAAACATAGTTTCCCACGGCAAAATGACCAATAAATCCATCTCCCACGGGAAAGGCCATGGGGGCCGGCCAGCGGGGGTGCAGCGGAGGGGCGCGGACTGCCAAGCAGTGGCGGGACTGCCAGGTGGTGGTGATGGGGTGAGGGCTTGCTGTGTTTTCTCGTGGGAAACTATATTTACTACTAAATTGATATTTTCAGTTGGAAATGGAGGTTTTATTCGATGTGAGTGAGAGTGCATGCACAGGCTTGCATAATTTCCCGCAGACAAAACCCAAAACCCGTAGTTAGCTTAGTAAATTTAGTAAGGTGCTGGAGGGTCGAGCAGTGCGTGGGAGTTGGCGGACCCGGCGAGGGCCGCGCGGCGGGGTGAGGTGACGTCTGGGGGTCCATCTGAAAGCGGAAGGACCATCGATTGACACGTGAAAAATCGTTTCATTAAAATATTACTTACGAAGGGCAATACCGCCATCCAATAAAACAATTCGGCCTGGAACCGTCGCTCAACTTGTACTGAGTCAGCCTGCAGCCCAGAACCGCCTTTGCCTCGTCTCCAAATAATTTCGCCTTGTAGCTATCCATACCAGTCGAAGCAATGTACTCGTCGAGAAGAACCTTTACAGGCACTGCCTCTCCGCTGCACTTGACAAGCTCGCCGCTTTTCTTTAGCTCCTCGATAAAGGCACCCACACCATCAGACGAAACCTTCGAGTCCGTCTTCAGGACTCGCATCTCCTCCGACCTAGGCGGCCACCTCTCGTCCTTGCTGGTTGCTGCCAGGTATACTACGCACTCTCTAATCGAAATCGCCATCAATCCTAACGCAAACTCCTTGGCACGCTCGTTCAGTGTGGTGTCCACGAGATGCATGTGCGGACGATCAGGTTCATCGGCCATCTCTTTCCGCGTGCAAAACTTGCTCACGAAAGGGTACATGACAGCGCGGTCCCACAACCCCTCGCAGTGCTCGTCAAATTTCACGTCGTTGTTTGTGTCCAAAATAAGCTTGAATGACGTGGGAAATTGCACGTACTCGTTAGAGTGGAGAGCGCGTGCCTTCAAGACGCCATTGCCTGTGATGTTCTTGAATTTTGATGCCACAATAGGGACGTTGCGCTGGAGCTCGTTCGTCAAACCGATGCGCATGCCGCGCATTCTCAAAACTTCTGGCGTCGCCACATCACTGTCCCGCTCCTGCGAAGTGTAGAAAGCAGTACGAACGGTGTCCGCATTGTCGCCGTATGCCTCTCTGATTACTTTCATCAGGAAGCCCTTCCCGTTCCGTCCTGAACCCTTCCAAAAGTATCCTTGCTCGTCACGATTGTCCCCCACCATCAGTGAGCCAAGGAAACGCTTAACCCTTAATTTGTACTGAGTCCGTTTTCGTGGCGCCAGTTGAACTCGCGCCACTCTAACGGACTGAGTTTGTGGCAGAACCAGGCGCCGCGCCAAAAATAATTCAACGGTCAAACCTGGGGGGATCGAAAGATCTAGACGTAAGCTATGCCTGGCACTATTCAGACCGTACTTTGGACAACTGGCCAGGGAGATATACTCAATCAAAGTTGGGGGGGTACCATGGTCAAACGGGACCGACGTGAATGAAAATAATTGACGTCCGCGGCTATGGCGGTGCAGGCAAATGACTGGTACGAGAGCATGGCTTGGAATTTTGAACTCAAATTTTGTAGTAATTATCCTTGAGTGTTATAAAGGTTATAAATCTGGCCGTGAAGCGTCTGGATGTGCGCAAGTATGTCTCTAGGTTCTAATCGGTGCAGCAGATCCTGTCAGCGGCCAGGCGGTGACAGTGCGTACGCTACCTGTTGTTCGGCGGCAAACGTCCATATATTTGCGCGTGGATAGACTTGTTACGTTATTCTTGACATGTTTTATTAGCGATGACGGCCAGGAAAGGTTCGAGGCTATGTCCGTGAGGTGGGAGTGATGGCTCCCGCACAGCAGGTAATCTGCGGTTTCGACCTGGTACGTATTGACATGTTAGCGTTTATACATTACAGTACCAAGTCGTCCTATCGTTTATAAACTAGTTTTAGACATGTAATCGATGGTTTTTGCTTGTCGTTTTGTTGCTTTAGTGCTTGTACGCGTTCGCTTGTGATGGTTGGGGAATACCACTATGTCACGCAGATTTTGGACCAGATTTGATTGCTATTAGCTAAGGCTTCAACGAAACCAGTGAAGTAGCGTTTGGTATTGTCTCTTAACATGGTGGGCTTGATAGCGGGATGCTTTTCCCTGCACAGACATAGCGAGACAAGTGGTTTTCTGGCAAGCTCTAGGCATTGCTTCTTGGTTTGCTGGCCCAAGTTATCCTTCTGCTTGTGCGTCCATAGTGCATGCAAGAAACATGAATGGCCAGGGCCTGCTTGCATGGAAGCACAACCAGGTGAGTTCTTTTGTTTTCTCTATCATTGCCAATCATTGGAATTGCTTTATAGTGTGTTGGATGCATTGATAATGTAGCTCCTTGTGAACCCGTTATACTCTTGGTTTTGGGCCTTGGCACAAGCTTTATACTTGTTGTATAGCATGCTGTTGTGATTTTTAAGCTGGAAATGTGTTTGGGAATCCATGTGTGGCCATCTATGATGTTTTGTGCCACGTTGGAATTGAATGCCTATACGGTAGTGCTACCAAAACACCCCAAAATAACTGCACCCGTTATAACGGTCTGAGCTATTTTGGGCTGTATGCTAGCTAGCCTGTGCAGTTCTATGGCATGTCATGTTGTGAATGCATCTATGGCATGCCTGTGATTATCTTGAACTCCCCTCAAAGGGCCAGGGTCAGCAGATTTTGAGAAATGGTCCATATTGCATTATATATCTCTTGAACCCCATCTGCACCGTACCCCCTTGGGGGGGGTGCTATTTATAGCAGCTGTGGGGCATAGATATGTGACCAATGACATGACCCCAAAGTTATTTGATATAAAAGCATCCTTGGTTCCAAGGGTGGGCCAGAAAATGTTATTTGGCTAGATACTCTCATACTTACTAAGATGCCCATACTCAGTCCGTTCTGGTGGTTCCAGTTGACACAATTGAAGGGTTAAAGTGGGCCCGGGTCACCTCGTCTGGGAAAATTTCCTCCAACTTCACTTCCATAGCACAAGTGTCGGCGTCTGGCGTGTAGGGAATTCTCATCTGCTTGGAAAGCATGTCGTCGGGCCGTCCAGGGCGCAGGGTCATTGTAGTAAGTTCCAGCACCCCGTTAGTGAAGCACAGGAGGTATGGATTCCGGTCTAGCCGCTCCACGAAGTCCGTTGGCTCGGCGTATATGATCGCCCTGACCTCGTTGCGGATGTAGTTGATGTAAGGACCGTCACGCAAGTTGCGAGAGATCTTCGCAGCGGAATCTGCCAGGGCATCAAAGTACGCCGCCTTCTTGTCGTCACCTAGATGCTCGGCCTTGTCACGCCGTTCAGAAAAATAGCGTGCCACCTCCTCGTACTTTAACTTGAGCTTGTCCGCATCTCCGATGGCGTTCCGCAGAGGTTCGTCAGTCATCAGCTGGCGCCACCTGTGGTCCCTGAAATTCCACAACGACCCACCGCTGTACCGCCAAGTCCCAGCAAATCCCACCACACAGGCCTCGGCTACACCGCGATGAGAATTCTCGAAGTGCGCGAGAATGTATGATGTCGTGGCGTCCTCGGATGGGAAAAGCAGAGACTTGAGTTCGTCGCCGAGAGCGACAACTTCGCTCGAGAAGTCGCGGCAGTCCGAGTCGTGGCATTTCTGAACGATGCCGTCACGCGATACGACGAGGTAAGTGTGGTTGCTCCCGTGCTCGCGGCCAGCTCCGAGGCACAAGTGGCTGAACGTGCGCAGGACGTAGTTGTCACGGTCCTTCGAGTAGTGAAGGCTCGCAGCATCCAGCGCGTGGTCGTCAAAATTCGGGAAACGCTCGGTCCACCTGGCCACGATGCGCGAAGTGACGTTGGCGATATCTTCACTGTCCAGGTGCGTGATTTCGTCGCTGCTAGTGGCGAAAACCCTCGTCGAAGGGCGTCCAACGTCACGCTTGCCACCGCTCGACTGTTTCCCTTTTTTTGCTGGAGGCTCGAGACCGTCGATCAAGTCGTCGACAGGCAGCCACTTTGCATCGTTGTCCACCAATTGAGCGACAAACGTTTCGATGGGCTCGTTGTCGTCAACGGGAGAGAGAATTGGGCATCCTGGCTCGACGTCCTTCGTGTTATACACACAGTTCAGCAATCGGCCGTCGTTGTAAATGGAATCGTCCCATCCGGGTAGCTGCAGAAGTTTGGCCTTCATGAGACGCCCCATATCCTTCACCGTCACTTTCCAACCCTTCACGTAGACACGGAACGAGTACTTGAACGTCCTCTTGCCCTTGGTTTCGACCCAACGCGGACGACGCGTGAGTACTTTGACGTTCTCATGGTTGATGTTACAATTTTCGAAGACGTCGTTGATGATGTCGTCGACGGTGACTCCCGGCTCTCCTTCCTCGTGATCGAATTTGAGGTCGTAATCGAGATATGGCTTGACAACATCGTCTTCTTTTAGAACCTCGCACCAATGGCCGCCAGCGCGAATGAGCCTGAGCGCTTCGTTAGCGGATAGCTCTAGGGCGTTATCGTTCCAGTTCTTAGATTTAATCCTCCGCGCGAGCTTGATCATCTTTGCGGTGATGGGTGGACCGGGAGCCTCCATGGTGGTGTGAGCGCGAGAGTGCGGATTGTCGTGGGAGAGTCCGCCTTTATTCCCGTGGGAGATCTCCCACGAGGAATCGAATCGTGTCGGCTTGTCGGTTACGTCGTGTCGGTCGACCGTGTCGTCATGCAGGTTGAAGTTCGAGACCATTCTGGAAGGTTGTATACCGTATGCTTAGAAAAAAAAAGTTTCGATTAAAAAATTTCAGTTCGTCTAAAAACCACACAGACCCTCGAACCTCGACCCTTGAGAAAAATGGTCCCATGGAACTTTTTTATTTCCTGTATAATGCATGCAGTTTAGGATATCCTTTTCGACATTCATGAAAATTTCCCACGGGAAAACTGTCTACTTTTTCCTCGGCCTCAGCCGACGTCCGCCAGTCTCGCCGCCCTGGGGAGAGGGGTCCCCCGCCTGCCGCTCGTAAACGGCTCCTGTAAGTACGTCGTGCCCCATCAAGTCACCAGCCCATTTTCGCTTTTTCCACGAAGCGCCCTTCAAGAAACGGGTGATGTACGCCTGCCTCGTTGCATCAATGCCGTGGTAGATGCGGTTGTACTTCGCAGAATAATACTCGTGCTTCATGTATTCGCCTGGATTTTTTGGGTCCTCGAACACGTACTTCTGATCAGCTCGAGCCTGCAACGCGTTAATCAGCTTCTTGTACCCGTCTGGAATTTGGTAGTCGTACGTGCCGTACGTCTCTGCCGTCTTAAAACGTTGAATTATCATGCGGCGCTCGCTCGGAATGTATCCGTTCTCGTGTGGCTCGAGCTCGCTGATAGAACTGACGATGCGCATTTTGTCGTGGTCGTACCTGGTCGGTGGCAGTTTCTCGCCGGACAGGTAAATAAGACCCATCAAAGCGGCGTCAGACGTAGGGTCCTTTTTGTACTCGGCGGCGGCGATCCGCTGGAGCTGCTCGTACGTGTACCTCAGTGGCTTGCTCTCGGCCCTGTCGAATTTCCTGTCGAGATCGCCGACCTTCAGCTCATTGACTCGAGCAGCGTACGCGTCCGTCACGTCGCGTGGGAGCCTCTTCTCAGGTGGCATCATTCGATTCACCCCGTTTATCACTCCGAGCAAGTTCTTCTCGTTCTCCCTCCACGCATCCTCTTTCGAGTGTGCGAGCTTGCGTTTGGGTTCCGAGGTTTCGTGGACGACGCGCAGGACACGGGCGGTGTCTGCGAGGCAGTCGACTGATTCGTCCTGCGAGCACCCCATTTTGTCAAGGAGAACTCGCAGCCTGCCGATATACCCCTTCGCGGTTTTGCGCGTCGCCCCGCGCTCTCTCGAGGGCCTGCCAGGCTCGTGATGCTCTGGCCGGGAATCCGCTGCGGCGACGGCCTCGTTGAACGTCCAATATCGTCCATCAGTAGGTCGCGCAGGCGGTTCCTCGTGGTGCGGTGGCTCCGGCGAGGGTGGAGAGGTCGCCTGCAAGCCGATTTTTTCCGCGCACTCGGGGTTATTTGCGATCCATCGGTCACTGGGATTCCAGACGCCCTTCTTGACCTTGCTTTTCGCCGAGATGCAGTTCGTCTGGTCGCGGGCGATTGCTCGCCTCTTCGCCTGGGCCCGTCGCCATTGCTCGCGACGCTCCTCTACGGTCACCGTCATCTGATGACTGAACATGAGACAATTTTTTGGCTCGAGGCTTTTTATACCCTACGGGGTGGATCCTTGGGCGCCCTCGAGGCCGTTTCGGTTCGTGTCGTTTTTCCGTTTTGGAGGGTGAGCGCCCACGTGGACGCCTGCGATCGCCCACCAAGGCGAGGATGGCCAATCGGATTTCGGGGCTCATGTCGTGACAGGTGGACGGAATCGTGTCGTGGTGGCCTGCTTCTTGAAGGATCCTGACGACACGTTCTAGAGTTTTCTGCCCCAGTCGAGAACCCGAACAATATCGGAGGAGTGCTTGGGTGTCCAACACGTACTCCTTCTCGGCGCCTGCGTATCGTTTGGTGGACGGAATATCCATAGTATATCATGTTCAGAGAAAATTATTTTATCGAGAGAAATGTATTGAAGTTTCGACGAAACATTTTTTTCGGGTCGCGCTGGTCGAAGTCGACAGCAAAGAAGTCGTGAGGATCGTCCTTGACGGCGTGGTCCCATAGCGCGAGAAACTCATCCGGCGCCACAGCCCCCGCGCTCTCTTCCGCGATCTGTCGCGCGGCTCGATGGTCCTTCGTTCTGAACAGCGCAAGAAACGATATATTCGCTCGCACTGCTCGTGGTACGCCACCGCTTGTGTACGCCTGTGTCAGGAAAATCATGCTCGTGAGGAAGTGTCTGTGTTTGAACGCGAAAGCCGCAACAGCGTTTTTGCTAGAGCTCTGATAGAGGGCACTGCCTTGCATGTCGTCTATCAGAATGAGCGACGAAGGAGGACCGTGCTCGAACCTTGTCGCAGGTTTATCCCAGTTCATTGCATCAAGGCGTAGGTACATGGAGAGGTCCATGAGTTCTGCGTTTTTATTCCCATCCACGTATTCGCGTTTGAACGTTTCCCAGACCTTGAGATCGTCCTTGTACCTCTCGTATTCGTGGAGGTCAGACTTGATATGATCTATCATCCCATCGAATGCCAGGTTAGAGTAGACTTCCATCGTCATAGCTGGTTCCGGGAGCTCCTTGTATTTTGGCTCCGTGTGGGCACTCCCTGAAATGAGGTACAGCTTGTCGAATGAGTTGTTAGCAAAGTAAGCCTTCGCCATGTTGACTGCCGATGTAGTTTTCCCAGACCGTCGAGCTCCGCAGAAGTTTGCGATAAAATGAAGACTCGGCATATTCGGTGGAGCAGGACGCTGTGGGGCGTATCGTTGCTTGATGTCTTTGTTCTCAAGTGAATGAATTCGTCGCTCTTCGATGATAGCCATTATCATTCTGAAGACATTTTAATCGTCCAGACTAGCAAGGAGAGACGCGCGGATGGCGGCCATGCGCATCTCGTATGGCGTCATCGCGACAGGTGGCGGTGGTTGAGGTGGGAGCTGTCGGGTCTTGATCGGGGGTGGCGGAGAGTCCGGCTCTGTCTCCTTGGGCTTTCGACCCCGTCTTGGTTTTGGCGTGTCGGCGGGGGTTGAGGCGACAGAATCTTCAGCGAGAAGGCGTTCAATGCGCGATTTGTTACGGGCTTCTTGCAGCTCCAGTTCGACTAGCCTTTGCCGCTGAATCTCCAATTCCTTTGCAAGGACCTTACGTTTCGTTATCTCTGCCTCCTTTTCCTCGTTTCGTCTCTTCTCCCTCTCGGCTTTTGCGCGTTGCTGGTAAACTCTCATTTTGTCGCGAAGGGCTTTTTTCTGTTCATCATTCAGCGGTTGTCCCTTTCGAATTGTCTTGACCAGGTCAACCTGCTCTTCCCGCGTCTCGGCGAAGGTTTCGTCTTGGTAGCTCGTTGGGGTCTCTGAAGCCTCAGAGGCCATGTTTATATTCTAGGCAGATAATAAATGGTAGTGATTTCGACTCTCAACCGGCCCATAAACCTCGCAACCGGCTTGACGGTCGACCAAGAAACAGACGCGCGAATCGCAAGCGTTGAACAGGACATTGTAGCGTTGCAATTATCCCAGGTTCATCCATTTGACTTGCATACGATTGTTGATGGCGTGCGGGTGTGTTACCCAAGTGAGCCAACAAGTTTGCGTTTAGGCGATGATTACGACGAGGAGACGGCCGCGGACCCTATCGAGTCATTTTTTAAGCTGGTAGTGGATGGGAAATCGTGGTTTAAAGACCAAGCCATATTCGAAAACATGTACGTAAAAAGCAGCTTCATAGACATCGAGACACCGAGCAATGGGGTCATGTCATTCCATTTTGACGCTGATACGCTCCAAGACCCAGGCCATCGAATACCGACCCGCACACAGCTAGACTTTCTGTTCGACAACTTGGGTATCGGCTATACTACTCTGACAAATCCAAACGCGCCATTTGTCATGCATTATGAAGATGGAACGACGGCTTCTCATGACAATGCCTTTAGCGTCATCAATGACCAAGACGTGCGTGTTGAGTTGCCATATATCGTCAACAGCGGAGAAGTAAGCGGAATTTGCGATTTTGTCGCGAGAGACTACCAGTCCTCATTTTATGCAGCGGGGAACAACTTGGTTAACCCAGATGTCGGATACCCGTATTTCAAGGACCTGTATTTTGGATATGGCGGGACGCGATTTTCGGGTAGCCCTTTGCTAGTCGAGCAAATCTCGTTTTCCACCATGAGAGACCACAACCGCCCTGCCGCGCTAACCGGGCGTTCTTTCACAATAACCCGATCCTATGCAAAACTCTCTAGCTGGAGAATTGGCAGGATCGATGAATTGAACGCTGTCACTTGGCTAGTAGTCACCTACCCTTTTCAGACGTATGAATGCATCCCAGGGCTTTCGATAGTACAAGGCATCAAAGATTGCGTCCCTAGCGCCTACCTGAGAAAACTCCCTTTGCGATGGTACATCAACAACGTTCGACTCACGGAGGCCTCTCCGACGATTGGCGGGTTCACGCTATCTGTGAACGGAGGACTGCGTGGTGAGGATGCTCTAGTTACCAACTTGACAAGTACCGACACGGGAAAATGGCTGAGTTACGAGCTAGACCTCTTCGATGACTCTACCATTACCTCGTTTACGACTAGGAAGGCGGGGGTCATGGTACTGGTGTCTCGAAACTTTCTACAACCTCTAGTGGGATACGATCAAAGAGCAAGTTTGTATCATACGCGAATCCAATGAGGATAGCAATTACAGCACTGGCGGACCCTGTCGTTGGGTGGGGGATGAACCTCGAAAACCCAGTCAGTTTCAACTTGCATATAGATGGGGGTGTAAGCAGCGGTTCCTCTCTCGTCGCAAGCGGTTGCACGACCTCACCTGGACGCTGGATGACGACCTCACCCCCGCTCAGCAACAGCAGCGACGCGACCTGTGGCCGGAATACCTCCGCCATAAGCAGGACCCCCAGAAGCCCAAGGTGTACTGGAGGGGCGGGGACCTGATGATCAACCACAAGATGTGGACGCCCCCAGCGGGCTAGAATAGCAATAGCCCTAGCTTGTAACCATTGGCGTCACTGCCGCTAAGGCAGCCATGCCTAGCTGTGCCAACACACCTAGTCACGTGCCGCCAACGCACGGTACACAACCAGCCATAGCCTTAGCCTAGTCCTAGTACAGCCATGCTACGCCCTGGCTATGTTCAGATTACTTGCCCACGCTCCTTGCTATGATATGCTCACATGGGTCTTATTGCACCCACAGTTTGCCGGATCGTTAGCCTGTCCTTTTCGCTAGCCGCGCCCGATTGCAGCTGTGGCATGCCTTTGGCATGAAGGAGACTGGGGGTCTCTGCCCTTTCTCCTGTAGTGCACACACAGGGATTAAAAGCACTTCGGTGCTCCGTGACTCCCCAACGGGAGCACGAGTTTAATTAATTAATTAATTAATGGGGGTGTCAAGGCAACCTTGTCAGGGATTAACTATTTCACGTACACACCAACCGACCACGAAAGCGCTAATACGGACATTTATTACAGCTTCACATGCCCAAGAGACTACCCCAACCTCTCTGGGGAGAACGCGACAGTAGAAGGGACTCATGACAACCTTCGCAGTTTAGACGTCCTTTCTCGTAATATCTTCACGACTTCTCAGGCAGAGTCATCGAAGTACTACTTTGAACCGAATGACCCCACGAGCTTTTATTTGATAAAAACAGCCACGCCGGCTCCATCAAAGTGTGTCGTTTTTGCAAACGAGTTAATAGACGGTCCGTTCTGCATGTGTTTTCGCATGTATCTCGGAAGCAATGACGCTTTTGTGTCATTTGCTGAGAACACGATGAGTTTATCTGGAAAGTATCATCCGGCCGTTACGGACGGACACTCAAATTGGAGAAACGCTCAAACGACCCATTGGGCCATGCTTGGGGTCAACCTTCACCACTCCGACTATGCTCTCGACCTGTATGACAACCTCAAGGCAAGAGTGCGATACACACTCAATAGCTCGTGGAGGCAGCAGTTGAGTTACTGGGTTGCGTTTCGACGACGGTCTGACGGAATAGTCGAGAGGTATATAGCCAAGACACTCCCAACTAGGATGAGTCAGATGACAAAAATCTCAAACAGCGCCGGGATTTTCACATCCACGCCAACAGATATCATTGATCCATACGTGCCAATGCCCCTACGGCCAGTTATGCACCTGTCAGGAGAATACCACGCCATTGAAATAGCGAACATCGAAGACGATCTCACGGCTGTTGAGCTAGATTCCATCTTCACGAATAACCCCTCCGGGACCTGTACAAAGGGAGGAGATGTGATCCAACTACGACACCGGGGCACCGCGGGGCAGAACTGTTCCATCTTCGGCAAGTATTCCGTAACAAAGCCAGTGCCTGGAGCTACCAATCTATGGTTCAAGGAGCTCACGTTGACGGATGAAAGCATGATTCACACAGTGGTCAAGTGCCCAACAACGTCTTATGAGGCGCAACTCGTGACGTACCCTGTCCAACTCCACTAGGAACTCGGGGGTGGTAAATTTACCACTTTTTATCACTTTTTACCACCTTTTTACCGCCTCGAGGTGGTAAAAGAGGTCTAAGGGTGGTAAAAAGTGATAAAAAGTGATATAAAGTGATATAAAGTGATAAAAAGTGGTAAAAAAGTGGTATATTTTACCACTTTTTACCACTTTGTGGTAAAAAGTGGTAAAGTGGTGGTAAAAGGCTTGTGCAAGTGGTAAAAAGTGATAAAAAGTGGTAAAACCAAAGAAGTGATAAAAAGTGGTTAAAAAAATACCACATGAGCATGCACACAAGTGGTAAAAACACAAGTGCTAAACCGACAAAAATGTCAGGCGCAAAACGACAAGAAAAGCATCTTTATTCATTCAATCATCAAAATATTGGCATGGTTGTCAGGTGAACCTGCTACATATGGTGTTTGTCAACCGTAGGAGACTTCTTGCGCCTGCGCCTGCCCCAACAGTATACCACGAGAAAAATCATGAGCTTTATTTCATTAAGTCATTAATGTGAAAAAAAACTCAGCACCACTAAGGTGGATTATAGGGTTATCATACAATATAGCCAATGTACCATCAAAGCCGCGAGCCACGAGGTAGCCATGGCTGACAGCGGAGATCATAACTTTCTCGTTTGGGCACCGAATTCGGCTGTGAATATCACAATCGCTTCGTCTTTCTAAGACGCACACGCTGATATAATTTTCCGAAGCTATTGCGCAATATGTGATGAGCAAACGCTCCTCGACACAGGCAGCCTGGCGGCTGCGCTAAGCCCTGAAAATACGTCTGCAGCTCCGGCTGCAGCCTTGCCCTCAGGTCCGGAAGGCAGTGGTGACACTAGTCGGGCACTGGTGGTCGCCCAGATCCCTCATTTGATGCCCAGCACGTTGAACGCGTTGTGTCGGCACAGCGATAACCCCTGCATTCAAACAAAGGCACACCGATAACCAAGAAAAGAGTATGCAAATGTGTAGCCTTGTTCATTGAAATTATGGCTGGCTTACGCAAAGAGCGAATGTAAGATGACCTATACAGTGGGGCCGGAAACAGGTTGCTTGATGAGGACGTTAATCGGGCTTCACTGGCCGGGAGTGTCTAGTGGTGAGAACCATTGCTGCGATCGCTTTCCCACCATTTACGAGGAAATACCCGCAAATGAAAAACCACTGAAACGGTCTAGCTAGTCAGTCATTACATTAGCCATATGCCATGCATGTTTCCAAACGTCCAAGAACTGCACACGGTGCAAATGCAAAAATCCGGAGGACACGACTTCTTGGCTTCATATTTGTATGCAGAAGAATAAATAAGTGACATGCATGAAGGGCCCGCCTGCATAAAGGGCCTGCAGTCTGATTCGGGCCCAACGGCAGCACCGCCATAGAAGATAAGGGCCCGCAGTCTGATGCGGGCCCCACGGCACCACCGCCATAGCAGAGCTCGAAGGGGTCGTGGTGCGCGTGAAAGGTAATGTATGCCCTTTGTCGGTAGGTACCGTTGGGGTCAAATTGGGTGCCGCCAAAATCGGGCCGACGCGTCAGCAGACTGAGGCCGTCGATGAGTGCCATCGTGCGGCTTGGGTAACTTCTGTTGGAAAACTTCAGGTAAGTTAACTTAATGCAAACCACTGGTCGCCCGCGTCGGGAACCGGCCCAACGGCTCTCCCGCAAAAAATTACGCGGCATACTGCATAAGTCGTCGGATCGTTACATTTCGACGGTCAAGATTTCATGATGAGGTTTGCGTTCAATTTGCCGCAGTTTGCAACCCAGAGAAAGTAGTCGTTGGACTCGTTGCCCACGATGAAACACAAACAAGCAAGCTGTGTCCGGCCCCACCGTCTAGGTCATCTAGTCGCTCTTCACGTCAGCCGGCCATTATTTCGCATGTAAGGCTACACATTTCCATCTCCATTCATATTCATAATCCTGCACGGCTCGACAGCGCGGACAAGATAACGGCAGGCTCGAGCTACCATGGTCCGGATTCTCCCGATTTCTGACCTGCGCTGGTTGTCTCCTTGATATTGGCAAAACTCTCCGGTAAGAGGGTTTTCGCAGTTTGGCTGTTTCGAAACGTTACTTAAGTGAGATGCCTTCGGATCAGGAGACTCACACAGCCGCGAAATCCTGCCAAAGGTCCTATGTTCGATCCCTTGCTGGTAGCTTCTGAGCTTTCTTATTTTCTGTGTTCCGCGGAATCTCAGATTTGGGCCGCTAGCGTTTTCACGTTTGTTGCTTTCTGATCCGACGACAACGTTGTGGCTTGCTCGTGTGACATCTGGCGCATGGTGTGATTCATGTGTATGGGCTGCTTTGCCATAAGAGTGAGTGTTGGGTCTTAAATCGTATTCTACACATTTGCTGCATGGACCGTTAGGTGCTGGCGAGCTCTTCCTTGTAGAATGGTGATGTCTATGTCAAGGATCTGATATCTTTTTGTTCTCTTGCATCTTGTGTCGCGGCTTGCTTGGATTCTTGCAGGCGCCACGGGAATGAAATGGGAGCGGTCAGCATGATGCCCTAGCAAGCGACCAGCTTCGTTAACCACTAGCTGCTATCGTATAAGATGAAAGGCAATGACGGATGTGTCATAAAGCCATAACAGTGTTGTATAGATGATTCATTAAAAATGATCAATGGTTACAATTTCAGAACAGCCTCTGAATGGGTAGTATGAATCGATAGGTTCTTGACGGCTATAAACATTTATTATTTAAACATTTTAATGAAGCGATTTTGATTGCCCTGATTTGACCAGTGCTGTTGATTCACGTCCTGTTTTTTGAGATTTTTCTCACGTTTTCTCCTTTTCTCACCTTTTTTGGGTCATCTCACCCAGGTGAGAAACGTGTTTTCTCACCCATTCTCAAAGCCGAGTTCCTAGTGAGATCTATCTGCGTTTTTTCCCTCCATATTTTTTACCATTTTTACCACCGATTTTTTCACCTCCATGGTGGTAATTTTTTACCACCTGTTTTCACCCTCGTTTTTACCACCTGGTGGTAATTTTTTACCACGATGGCGGTCAGGTGGTAAAATGGAGGTGGTAAAGGCTTTTACCACCCCCTGTTTTACCACCTTTTACCACCAGTTTTACCCCTTTTTTACCACTTTTTATCACTTTTTATCACTTTTTATCACTTTTTACCACTTTTTACCACCGGGTGATATAGATTTTACCACTTTTTACCACTTATATCACCCCCGAGTTCCTAGTGTCTATGGAGTACTTCCAGCCCGTCAAGCCATTAAGAAGTTCAGCGTTGTCATGGGGTTCGACCCGACAAAAGTGAGCAATGTTGCCGGGCAGGTTACATGTGTCTTTGGAGCGGAGTGGGCAGGGGGTACAAATGTCTTCACCCCAGGGACAAACACGGTAACCATCACGTCCACCCTCGCAAACACGTTTGTACCAGTCGTTGGTGGGCTCACTCACCTTGCAACGGTCACATTTGCCACTGTGCTCAGTCCCACCCTTTCTGGACCCGGTGCTATTGTCCTCGATACGAGCGTGTGTGGGTATTATGACAACGCATTGGTGCTAATAGGCACAACTCATGGGTTAGACGTCGCCCAGTTCACTGACATCAACGAGACGCGGAGGATATCCCACACCATCCCCGGTCTGCGGCCTCCTGTGTACGACTACTTCATCCCTCAGCTATGGCACGGTACCCCCACGGCCACGCTGTCATTCCACGACCCAGCCAACCAAAGCGAGCTCACTTTGCCAACGTCCTTGGAGCACGTGTACCTTCGCGTCAATTTCACGGGTGCCTTACCAACCATCCTCGACCTCTCTAACCCTTATCGAATGAAGGCAAAAGCAGTGGGAACCGGGCTCCCATTCCTGATATTCGCGCCTTATTGGTCCGTCGTCCCCGGGTACACAGAAGATGATGGCAAGTTCCAAATCCTGCTACATTTAAACCGGATCCCACCAACAGGCTACTCTGCCCCTATCACCCTATCCAACAACTTCTGCAAATCCCGAGCTGGGACCGCCGCAACGGCTGTGTCGAAGACGATCACGTGGACGAGCGCATAAAAATCTCTCGCATAAGTAAACATGCCACCAAGGAAAACGAAACGCGGCCGACGCTCAGGACGAAAACGCGCGCCTACCACTACGACGTCCACAAGAGTCTCCTCTAGGTCCTCCAATTCCGTCAAGAACACGATCGTAATCAACTCGCGACCACACAGAGCTCCCGCTGCCAAGGGGAAAGTAGCGGAAGCTCGCGGGTTCAGAGACGCGATTCTGTTGGCGGCCCTGTCCAACGTCGCGCAACCGGTTCGCGTCCCGATGATGCCAATCGACAACTCATTAGGAGGTGGCGTAAGCGTCGCCACACCAGCAACCGCGGCTGGCGGAGCGACGACGGCAGCTGCTACAACATCCGATGAGCCGGTTGTAGTGGCGCCACCGGCAGCTCCCGCTAGAGCAACAGGTCTCAGGGTCGGTAGAAGGTTGAAGATATACCGAGGTGGTGCGAGTGGGAGGAAGGAGACGGCGGAAATGGGAACGGATCCCATGTTTGTCTTTGGTGAGACCGCGGTGCCTAGAGAGCCAGCGCCACCTTTGACATCAGATACCGGAACCGGACCTGCCCGGTTTCCGTGCACCGAGCCTGGATGCACGAGGGACTTTAAAAGCCAAGGCGGAAGGACGACTCATATCAACAGAATTCATAAAAGGCCCCAAGGCAGGACGGTGGGCGGTGAGCCAGTGGTAGTTGGCTCGGGTGGAAGAGAGAGGATGAGAGCAGCCAGGTTAGCTGCCTTGGGAATGGCTACGGGTATCCGTGCCTAAAAAATATCTGTGTGTGATAATATTACGCAATGGATCCAATTTTCACAGAGTCTGACCTGATCGAGATTTCTCAGTGGATGGTACTGTACCCTAGCATGCCACGAGAGTTCATCGAGGCCGCGTTTTTGTATTGTAGAAAGAAACCTATGACTGGGAAAGGAAAGCGCGCTCTCAAACGCGCTTTCAAGGACGCAAAAGAGGGCGAAGTGGTAGTTCTGAATAGACCCGAAATCAAATCGGAGTTGATGGTAGAGAGCTAAGCGTATGAAAGACCATGTTCAAGAGACGATCCTTTTGACCCTTAGAACTGCTGACAGGGCGAGGGGTGACTTGGCTGCTCCCACGTGGGACATCCCCATGGGCCTTTTGGACGACTTCCACGACGTGGGTCTCGAGTTACTCTCAGTCCCATACGAGCAAGCGCACATCACTTCGAGAAATAACAAGTTCCTTTTCACCACACAAGTAACATCAGACACCCATGAGATATTTCTCCCCCACGGCTCATACACGTGTTTGGAGAACAGGGCCAACATTGAGAACGCACTACGAGTGCACGACCCTGGGATGACGGTGACATACGATCGCGCGAAGAGCAAGTACACTTTTTCATCTCCCAATGCGTTTTCCATCCAGGTCTCTGAATACGCAGGAAGGGTACTCGGCCTTCTCCCACTAGCATACCAATCCACGACGTCTCTCACTTCGAACAGACCTGCCACAAACGGTCGGTTGAGCTCCGTGTTCGTGTACACCGACCTAGTCCGCGGGAATGTGGTATCTTCCCCCCAGGGCGCCCAGTATGGCGGGCTCCTTGCCGTCCTGCCAGTGATGTCGCAGTACCTGGAGCCCATAGTGTGGATGTCGTACCAGCCTCTGTGGCAGCATTTGAGAGAGTCGCCAACTTCCATCTCGTTGCGGTTGTTGGACGAGGATGACCAGCCGATAGACGTGTACACCGACTGGGTTGCTCAGCTAGCCTTCCGCATCTCGCCGCAGAAAGTGATCGGCTCAGAGGCCCGCAAGATATCGCGGGTCTTGAAGTACGTCGCGCTCAAGGACCCAGACGACAAATTTTCTCAGCCTATACCATATCAAAGTTGAAATGTTTGATCGAGTCTTCGGAAAGGTCGCCTCTGTCGTTCGTAAAGTCGGCCATGCTGCGGGGGATGCTATTCGAAAGGTCGGCCATGGCGCGCGCACGGCACAGGCTTTGTTGAAGACCGCGGACGCCGTTTTTGGAGGGGTGCCAGGAGAAATCGTGAGGAACACGCCGGTGCTCAGCAACATCGCGGGGTTCGCGGACGCTGGGTTGAAGGCACTCTCGAGCTTTGACAAGAGGGTCGAGGCTCACCGACAAGACAACCCATTACTAGGAGAGATCTTACGGTAAAATAATCTAAGCACATGGGTATACATCGATGGATCGCGCTATCCCCCGCTCAATGCAGCACGTCATCAAGTCCCTCGGGCAGCACATGACCCAAAGGGTGCAGCTCTCCACTACCTCCGCGGCCACTGACGTGCGTCACGGGTCGACTATCAGCGTGCGCCTGCCTACGTCCGGTTTTTGCGACTTGCACACCATCTGCATGAACTTCAAGGGATGGACGGCTACTACCGCTGGATATGCGACATTTCCGTCACACACCTCGTCTCTAATCAAGCGACTAGAAGTCTTGGTAATTGGAGGACAGCAAGTTGACAACATCAACGATTATAGCCAGTTGTACCATACTCTGCTCGCGTCTCATGGAGGGTCGAGCTATGTACAACCAATCTCAGAGGCCTGCTGGATGGGCTGACAATGCCGTCGCGGCCCCTGTGGCGAATATTGCGGAAGCCGACGCTAAACCAGGGTGCATTGATCATTTTATCGGGTTTCTTAGCGGCAATCCAAGGATTGTGGACATGTCTCTCATGCCACCAATCGAGGTCAGGGTGACACTGATGGATGCCGGTGTTCTCATCCCTAGTGCAGCAGGGGCTGGCCTATCGTATACTCTCAAGGATATCTATTGGTCCATCGAAGTGTACCGATTTCAAGAAGATGTCATCGGCCAGGTCCTGTCTAGTCGGCTGGCCGGGCCCACTTCAAATGTTCCGAAAAGTGTGACACTTTTGGTCGTTTTTTTGACTTTTTCGACGATCGTCACTCTGCAGAGTGATTCGTCGTGCGAAATCGTGCGAAATTGTGCGAAATTTGCTGAAATCGTGTGAAATTTGCTGAAATCGTGCGAATTTGTGCGAAATTTGCTGAAATTGTGCGAAATTTCATGTGAAAAATGTCGACGGTAAAAAATTTTGATGTGCACAACGTGTGTGAATTCATGCGAAATTTTGTCAAACGTCACTCCCCAAAACGACCCTTGGTTGAAATCCATGCGAAATTGTGCGAAATCATGCAAAATTGTGCGAAATCGTGCGAAATCGTGCGAAAATGTGTGAAAATTTTGCGAAAATCACGCGAAAATCACGCGAACTCGTGCGAAATTTTATTTTTTTTTTGCAAAAAACGACCAAAAGTGTCACACACTTGGCTTGGACGGCGGAACATTTGAAGTGGGCCCGGCCGGCTGGCACAAGGTGGGACTATCCCATACACGTGGAATACTTGGACTTCAACAAAGCAGTCGCTTGGTACGAGTAACGCATACTCAATGAAGGCGAGCTTATCTTCCATGAGCGCCTCGAAGCTTTTGGCAGTCCAAGTTTCTGCTGCCGCTGACGTTGCGAACGGTGCTGGTAATAATATGTTCTTCCATACTGGCGACACGCTCACTGGCTTCCAATTTGACATCAACGGGAATTACCAGACCCCAGCGTACTCTATGGGTCCTACAGAGGCATGGGTGAATCTGCTCTCGACTTTTGGCGACCAAGGGAACATTGGGGCTCCAGCCTCCATTACCGTGACTGAGGCATATTGGCCCACGCGATATTTCACTATGGCAGCACACCTTAACATGCCATCCGCTGGAGAGGGGTGGCAGTCAGGTCTCGACTTGAGGGGCACGGCCAGCGTCGTCACTCTCCGCGTCTCCAAGACAGGCGGCACGGACCTCGTCTTGTACATCTTCGCCGAGTCCGACTGGTCACGCATGGACATCGGCGCGGGTCGCCAGGCCGTCGTTCAGCTGTAAAAATCTCCCTCTCTAGTATACTGTGTCTTCGATGGATTATCTCAAAGACCCTAGGATAGTCGCAAACCCCTTAAACAGGCAGATACTGATCTTCGATACGCCAAACCTAGCAGATGATGGCAGGGCCTCACTTTTGCCAGCAAAACAAGGGCCGGTTCTGGTTGGGAAGTTTCAATACCCACTGCCACAAAACTCCAAAAAATAGTGTCATGATAGTGTAGATTAGTTTGATGTCGTTTGATTATAGCATTTGCCCACTACTCACGCGGAAGAGGCGTGCCAAGAATACTGTAACCCTCACGACTGGCAGCCCAACGCCTACTGCTGTTCCAGTGACCGTGACTGCCACATTTAACAGGCCTGTAACTGGTTTTGTGTTGGGCGACATCACCGTTACCAATGGGGCGGCCTCCAATCTCCTGGGAAGTGGAAACTCTTACACGTTCGACGTCACTCCAACTATGGCCAACTTGTCAACGACTGTAAACGTGGATGCAAACACGGTGATAGACGCATCGTGGGGGAGTGGCAACGCGGCCTCCAATACACTTTCGTTCACGTACTCGTACGACCCCGCCGCCGACCCCGCGCTGTACGCGTGGTACGACCCGTCGGACGGCAGCACCCTGTTCAGCGACACCACGGGGACCGCCGTCCAGAGCACCGCGGGCGGGGACGTGCTGCGGGTGAGCGACAAGAAGAACCTGGCCTCGGGATATCACTTAACGCAGTCCAATTCCGCGAAGACGCCCATTCTCGACACCACCGAGCTCAACGGGAAGACGTCCCTCCGCTTCATCAACCTCCGCTCGGGACTTCTGACCTCGCCTTCTACATTCTGGGGATCTATCGGGACCCAGTCGTGCATGGTGATGGTCGCCAAACAGCTGACAAACGCTACCTACCCTGATACCAACAACCCCGGGACCACGGACGTCATCAGAGGCTACATGATAGGAAGCACAACAGTGAGATCGAACGCCATGGTGTACCAGGTGGCGTCGACTAACGTCGTAGCCACGACACGGGGTCCTGGGACAACCCAGATATTTGTCACGATGGCATCAAGACCTAATTTTTTCGACAACAAGCAGCATGTCCTCGCGCTTTCGATCGACACGGTATTGAACACTTGCACTACCAGATTCGACGGGCGTACCGCAAACGCAACTGCCGGGTCAAATCCCGAAACGTACACAGGCAATCTCATAGTTGGTGGCGATACCACTAACGCAGTCCGCGCCTTTGACGGGTGGATCGGCGAGATCCTCATCTACAATACCGCCAAGACCTCCGCCGAGTTGGAGCTGATCCGCGGGTACCTCGTGGCCAAGTGGGGCACTCCCCCATAGACATAGGATGCAAGACAAGAACTAAATATCTCTTCTATATATCACAATAAAGCATGGAGTATCCCACTTTTTATCAGATTTTACTAGACAGCAACAAGGCACTCTCCTTTGACGCCACAACGAGACGGGCAGAATTTGTCATCAAGCCAGACCCGAGAGCCCCCATCATCGACGAGGACTGGCGAGGAGGTGGGCATGCAGCCTATCTAGTTAACATCCAGGGAGCAGCGGGGAAGAGTATACTTGGCGTGACATCGCCTAACTTTCGAGGGGCCGAGAACAATTTGGATGAGCACGCAGTGCTTTTTTCAGAATTTTGCTCTGGTGGGGCTGTAGCTACGACTTACACATGCGTCAACGATCACAATTATATGAACCTGACTGATCCATATCTGTTTCGGAATGGTGGTCGTTTATCTTTAAGCCTCGTGCACCTCGACAGGGCTGCTGGTGATGATTCTTACACGGTCCCAACGGCTGTGGCGAAATTCGTTGTAATTTTGCGTTTCGAGAAAGTCCGAGGGCTAGAGAAAAAAAAATGTTCCTGCCATGGCAAGTAATTTCTGCGCATCATATATGGGTGGTTGCTTCGGAAAATTCACTCTCGTGGACACTCTAGAATCTTCGTTCAGGCGATTGACAAGTGACCCAGTTGATTACTCGCACGCTTACGAGTCTTTTTACCTAAATTCACGTCCCAGAACTCGCCACGTGGTAGAGGCCACCTTAGACTTGCATCGCTCCGAAATTTAGCCAAGTTCGACACTTGTACAAGTCCAGCCACCTTCGCGTCCTGTCCAGGCCGTGCCAGCAGACGTAACGGACCTTGGCACATTGTGCACAAATAGGCAAAATCACGTGCAAGTCACGCATCTCACGTTGCAAGCTCTCTGCCGGTAGCCATGGCTTCCCGAAACGCAGGGCCTTGCGAGAAGGCGTTGGCAATGCTTGGAAAAATCCTCGATGGTCTCGAGGACGGCCAGACAAAGATATCTGACCAGCTCGCACACCTGACGCACAAGGTCTCCCTTCTTTCCGGAAACGAAGGTGCTGTTGGAGGCACCGGACCTACCTGCGAGGTCTTCAAGATTCACGACGCCGGATATGACGATGTCGACCGCAAGACGCCAAAAATTTGCGTCGAGTGGGTCTACGAGAGGAACGCGGCAAGGCCGAAGAAGGTCGAGGACCGCTGCGAGTGGATTCGCCTCGACCAAGCCGACGGGTGCGTTAAGATGGTTGACGATTTCCTCAATGGCTTCTCCAAGTCCAAGCGCCAGCCAGGCATTTCCCCCATTGCCCTCTACAAGGCATGGGAGGAGGCAAAGAAGGGTTTCGAGGACGCAAAGACCGCCACTTCCAATGGCAGGAAGAGGAGCCGCGAGGGAGCGTCAAGCTCCCACGGCCATGGCGACAAGAAGAACTCCGCCTCGTACGTGAAGAGCCTGACTGGACACTCCAAGGACAAGGAGTAGATTGTCGTCTTGTTGACGACGGCAACGAGCTTGCCATTTCGCTCTTGTCGAGCTGATAACGAATGTAAACGTGTTATATATTTTAATGAATTCGTTTATGCAGTATAAAACGCGTCAATGTATGCTGAAAACAATTTTCATTTCGTCTCGAATTGCAGTTCTAACTGCGGGTTTAAAAAGTAGAGTAAACCTCTCATGCATCGACGCAGGTCGTATGGGATTCTTGCATAGGTCGTCTGAGTTTCCAGAGGTTACACAGAGTAATAAAATGACACTCTGCACACCCCGCCGCGCGGCCCTCGCCGGGTCCGCCAACTCCCACGCACTGCTCGACCCTCCAGCACCTTACTAAATTTACTAAGCTAACTACGGGTTTTGGGTTTTCTCTGCGGGAAATTATGCAAGCGTGTGCATGCACTCTCACTCACATCGAATAAAACCTCCATTTCCAACTGAAAATATCAATTTAGTAGTATTTATAGTTTCCCACGAGAAAACACAGCAAGCCCTCACACCACACCACCACCTGGCAGTCCCGCCACTGCTTGGCAGTCCGCGCCCCTCCGCTGCACCCCCGCTGGCCGGCCCCCATGGCCTTTCCCGTGGGAGATGGATTTATTGGTCATTTTGCCGTGGGAAACTATGTTTTCATAACCATTTGTCGTGGGAGACTATCAAAGAGACAACCAGCGCTATATTTACTAAGTTTTTTGGGGGTTCTTTTTTTGGGAAATTCAGGTGTGTTTTTGGTGGTGCACACCTGAATTAATTTCCTAGGAATAAAACCCAAAACCCATAGTAAACGTAGTAAACATAGTTTCCCACGGGAAATGACTTAGTCCCATATCCCACACGCCTCACCCTCTTATGGCATGGTGGGACTGGATGTCACAACCTTGACCTCATGGCAGGTGGCTTGAATTTCCTAGAAAAAAAACCAAAAACCCATAGTAAACTTAGTAAATTTAGTCACCCTGGGATGCCTGCATAAGAGTCTACCACCATGGTCACTATAAGGTCACTATAGCTACTCCCGTGGGAAACTAAAATTACATGCAACACTCTAGTGTGTTGCATGACCACGAGGTGATGGGAGGTGGCTTGAATTTCCTAGAAAAAAAACCAAAAACCCATAGTAAACTTAGTAAATTTAGTCACCCTGGGATGCCAGCATAAGAGTCTACCACCATGGTCACTATAAGGTCACTATAGCTACCCTGTACCACACAGCACCTGTAGCACTTTGACCTCATGGCAGCTGGCTTGAATTTCCTAGAAAAAAAACCAAAAACCCATAGTAAACTTAGTAAATTTAGTCACAGTGGGAGGGTGATAGCCAGGGTGGGGGGATGCCGTGGGTGTCTGGAGACGGTGTTAGGGTTTAGGGTTTAGGGTTTAGGGTTTAGGGTTTAGGGTTTAGGGTTTAGGGTTTAGGGTGATACCCCACCCTAGGCCGCGGTCACTATAGGGTCACTATAGGGGTGGCAGATGCCAGCATAAAGCTGGTGCCCTTCTGTGAGCCGCGATGACGGAATGATGACGGAATGATGATGGAAGCTACTTAATTAATTAATTGGATATTGATGGTTTATACTGCGTTGATTGTGCAAGAAGATCAGCTAGGCGCCCATAATTAATTAATTAATTAATTAGGAACATAACTCCGTTGGGAGTATATGTAGCACATAGCCCTGAGAAGGGGCATATGAGCCTATAATACATTCTAAGCTACTTCCTGCAAGGGTGGTCCGAATGTAAACAACACTTGCTCTAGGTGCACCAGGGCACCCGCACCCTCATGGTCTATCACGCTATGCCCGGGTAAGGGGGGAGCATGCCTGTGAGGGGGAAGATCATCATGGCTATACAAGAGCTATGGCATGGCTTCTCAGCAGAGAGTGACTCCCTGCATGGGCACAACATTACTAAATAAGGCTAGGCATTGTCTGGAGTGTGGCACATCATAGGCACACATGTACATGACTAAAAAGGCTAGGCCTCAGCTGGTATAGTGCCTGTAGTAGGCGGGCATGTACAAGGCCACTGTCTAACTATTCTACACTACTGCTGTATTCCCCTAAGCTGGGGCGTCTGGAGTCGTTGGGGCCGCGGGGGTCGCCTGCCAGGGCTTGTGGCCGACGTAGATGGCCGCCCCCTTCCAGTACACCGGCTGCCCCGCCTTGGTCTGCCGGAGCTGGAGGTAGGTCGGCCATAGCTCCCGTCGCCGTTGTTGCTGCGCCAGGGTCAAGTCGTCGTCAAGGGTGAAGAGAGTCTTCTCGAGCCGCTTCGGAGAAAAGAAATCTTGTCTGCCGGGGTCTTAAAGGTGAGAAGGAGCGGGGGCGGCCCTGCCTTACCCCGCGCGCGGGGAAGGCGGTGGGCGACCAGGTCGATCTCACCAGTAAGGCCCATGCGACTAAGAATTTCTCTCTCAAACGCACGTGCAAGCTTCTCGGAATTCTCACCTTCCTCCATGGCGAGGTTCTTGACAATGACGTTAAGGCTGCGCTTGGCAAGCTCGGCCTCCTCGCGGAGGTCAAGCGTCTGCCGCTGGAGCTCGGCTGCGACGGCGGAGGTGGTGGAGGTGGTGTGCTGCTTAAGCATGTCCGCCCAGGTCGTGATGGGAGGAGCATCGCCGGCCAGGCCAGCAGAGGCTGGCTTGGCGGCAATGTCCTTCACCGCCTGGGCGGTGAGGCCCGCGGTGTTCTGCAGGACCTCGATAGCGATGGCATTATCCTTAAGACGTTTGGTTTCTTGGAGGTGGAGGAGGAAGGTGGATTGGGAGGGGGTCCAGAGGTCCGTGATACAGGATGGAAAAGAGGGCGGCGAGCTGAAGACGGGGGCGAGACCAGCGGGCCAGGTTAACCGGCCGTCAGGTCCAGTGCGGAGGCGGCTATGGCTTTGAAGGCGCTTGCACAGGTCGAAAAGGGAGGCGTATGACCCATAAAACACGAGCTCCAGTATCTTGATGGGTGGCATGTCGAAATAGCTGGGTCTGGCGTCGTCGAAGGTGGAAAATAACCCGTCAACGTCAAAGTCGCGCTCAGACCAGCTCGGTTCGGTTGGGCGGCTGCGTTTTAGGGCCCATAATCATAGTGTATAATCATGCGTTGTTAGCATCTTGCCACCATTTGCTAGCATGCATTCCAGCGTCATCTTTGCCTGCATGTAAGCTCATGGATCACTCAACCTATCCAAGCCTTGCATTACACATGCCTCTTTCTTTCAGTATTGCACACGTTATGGAATGAAAACCCAGTGCCTCCCTTCCCACCAGGCACGTGCTCAACACGTTGTGAGAGTGGATGATGCTTTGGCTATGGCTGCCTGATTCAGTCATATTATGTCATCCAGTCATGATGTTTGATGCATGTTTGATGCTGTACAACTTGTACAACTCCTATTTTCAACGTTTTGACCCTCCTAGCTCATGATATCCCCGTTGATGGGGCTCGTGTCGATCGTTGGGTCTTGTTGTGAAGGGCTCTCATTTTTCCCACTGCGTTGTACTGCGTTGTAATTGTAATGCTAATAAAAAATAGCTCCAGTGGCCCAATGGGCCTGAGTTTTGTTTCACAGAGCCTGCATATGTTGCCCATAGCTCGTGCAAGAAGCCAGATTTTTTTCATGAACCATTTGTGAATAAGCACATGACTTGTGACCTAGGGTCAACAAATCGCGGTCATGGTCAGACCCCCCTGAATTCAAACCAGTGTATCTCTCTAATGAATTAGCATTTTGTAGGTCTGAGTAGCTCAAAAAATCCTTTGATTTATGGGCTTTCAGGAAAGTATACACATGACTATGAAAAAAAATTTTCCCTAGATGTTATGACGTGTTCTATAAATAGCTTACAACGCAGTATATCGCGTTCTAATTAAAAAAACACGGGTTAAGAATTTAGCCATGCTATGCCATGGTAACCGGAGACGTCCGTCCTTTAGTCAGCAAAATTGGTGCGAGAGGTCCCCAGTTCGATTCCGGTCGGATTCATTTGCAGATCGCGTTTTTCCGCGTTTTCCGCGGCCCGGCACTGAACGCAAATGGTTTTCACCTTTGCGGAGTGTCTGATCAGAATGCTATGCCGTTGCAGAGAGATGCTCTCTGTTGAGAAGCCATGCCTTAGCTCTTGTATAGCCATGATGATCTTCCCCCACATGACATGCTCCCCCTTAGCTGGGCATAGCGTGATAGATCATGAGGGTGCAGGTGCCCTGGCATGCACCTAGAGCAACCTTGGGCAGCTTACACTCCCACCCTTGCAACGAAGTAGCTCCCAGCATGTATTAAAAGCTATATTCTGATCAGACACTCTAAAAGCTATATGCCCCTTCTCAGGGATATGTGCTACATGTACTCCCAACGGAGTTATTCTGATCAGACACTCCGCAAAGGTGAAAACCTTTGCGTTCAGTGCCGGCGCAGTCACGTGTCTATTAATTAATTAATTTGCGTTCAGTGCCGGGCCGCGGAAAACGCGGAAAACGCGATCTGCAAATGAATCCGACCGGAATCGAACTGGGGACCTCTCGCACCAATTTTGCTGACTATAGGACGGACGTCTCCGGTTACCATGGCATCGCCAACTTACACATACAGTCATCCGCAAAAGTTCTCCTGTCCGGGGAGTGATGCAAGCCTTTCGGATTTGGTACTAGATAAATCACTCGAGATCTGTGTGTAGGAGTACTACACACGTGTCTGCACGCGAGACTTGTTCAGTCTCGCACCGTGAGACGGGCTGAACACGGCTGAATCCTTCTGTAGAAGGGGGCGTAGCCGGTACTATCGAAATCAGCCAAGCGTATATTCTGATCGGAGTTATGTTCCTAATTAATTAATTAATTAATTAATTAACTAATTACCCTGATTATCAAGTGAGACAACTATAAATGATATAAAAATAAGATATATAGTTATGCTCGTGTGCATGGCAATCCAATAACTAATTAATTAATTAAACTCGTGCTCCCGTTGGGGAGTCACGGAGCATTAACCCCGATAAATGGATGGATGGATGGGGACACGCAAATCCATGCTGGGGGGATTGTTTGGGGTCCCAGGATTCCTCATTCATGAAATAGGGACAATTACCATGGTAAAAAATAGCGGCCACACTATGCAGTAGGGTGAAAACGTTACTTCGGATAATGCATGTGTAAGAAGCAACAAAGCAGAAACTGTACATACTGAACGTTGGAGGCACATGCTCATGGGGGTTCAATATGTGGGCGCATGCGAGTGACGACAAGAATTCCCTTGCAGCAAGCACTAAGTCCAAACACATAGAGCATGGGCTTGATCAAGGAAGCCCTGAAAGCTAACTACCACACCATTTGAACCACCCACGAGTAACCCTTAGGCAACCCCCACTTCTCTTCTTCTCACCTAGGGAGCTTTGAGGTCAGTTCGGCATGAATTTTATCATCCACAACTATGGTCCCCTGCCTGTCGGGGCTGCCAAGTCCCAGTGCGATGGCGACAAACACCTTTCCAAACTTCGCAGGGTCCATTGTCGATGGGCCCCTCATGTCAGCGTGCCCAACGGAAGACACAATCAAAAGTTGAGTAAACCTCCGCCCCAGCTCCGCAGAGAATAGCTTGGAGATGCCGTCGACGGCGTGCGCGCACGCGCCCGTAATACCAGTATGAGGCAATCCCCGCAGGGCCACTCCGTTCACAAGTTGGTAAGACCTTTTCGCAAGATTCCCAAATTGGGTATAAACATATAAATGGGAATGGATATTCGCGGCCAGGGCCTGCTGCACCTGAGCGGGACTTGCGTCTTTTATGGACGGCAGCTGCCACCATGGACCGGATGAGCTAATAACATGGTCAAGGGGGCTTGAACCCAAGTATTTCACCACTTGATCATGGGCGCTTTGGGCACCTTCCGGGGTCGAGTAATCCGCCACGATGGTTTGAATTTTCTTGGCGCCTGGCCTTGCAGCCAAATCTGCCGCGAGCGTATTAAGCTTGGAAGCGTTGCGACCAGCGATGAACAATGGAGATATCCCGAATGTGATTAAGGCTATGGCAGCACCCCGGCCAACTTCACCAGTTGCACCAAACACGATTGCAGACTGTCCTGCTAGCGCCATTGTAAGCCTATTATCGCAATCAACCTGATCAGCTTTACTGAAAAAGTGCACGATAAGAATAATAACCAGTCCAACGCTGGCCACCACTTTGTTCACGGGGAGGAGTTGATCACAAGTTATCGCAGGCATCAAATGATCGAGTGCAGATTTTTCCACTCGGTTTCCATTCGCGCTTATCGATCTCGGTTCCATTCGCAGCGCTGTGCGGCCACTCGGGACGACTTGTAGTGACTCGGGCCATGCGGCCCTCGTGACGAGAAGTCGGCCCTCGTCGAGCGTCACCACAAAGCGCTGGTCCAGGCTGGTCCGGTGGTCCCACACTCCTCTCCACAGCCCACTCGGGCCCAGTGACACAAGCTACACGCCGTGTTGCATGATCTTTTGCCGCGTGGCAGAACACGTAACCTGGCTTCACATGCCACTTGGCAACTGGCAAGCAAAGCCGACGTTTGGAAAGGAGATCGCAACTGGAACCCTGCTGGAACTGTGAAAATTTCAATCAGAGCAGGGCAGATCGAGGGTAGATACAGCCTGTAGAGCCTGGAGACATGCGACTTCAGATTTTAGAGAGGTCTGTAGTCTGTAGCGGGTAGCGGGCTAGCGGGCAGCGGCATACCTATGTAGCGCCCAACCTCCCGGCCCGACAGCCTGCTGACTGACAGATACGATGCCAGGCGGCGGCTCTACGGCTGTTGAGTGTTGACGGGAGTATCAAACGATTATCAACAAGATGCTGCAGTCCGTATGAGTCTGAACCTGGTCTGAAGCGGTAATTGAATTTGTCAGCCGGCGCCGTATGCCGTCATCGGGTCAACCTTAGCCGCGTGCTTGTTTCAAATCTCACGTGACCCATGATGCAAACTGCTGACGGCTGACTCATCACAAAGAAAGGTCATCCGTTGCAAATAGCAAAGCCAAGTCCTCCCTTCTCAACGTCGGTGAAAGCGAAACATCGTCTCTCTCTCCCATTACATTTGATTCACACTTTGGCCTCTCCGGTGCCCAATATGAAGGAGTGTCCTACCTGTGGATATAGGTGGGTGGACAAGTATGGCAAAGACGAGTGTCCGAAATGCCTCAAGCCTCTGAGCACCGGTGGGGCTCCGACCAAGCGGCAGCCAGGCGAGGTGTCCACATTCAAGCACGGCGCCGGTGATGCTTTGGAAAGCTCCTCCGGTGAATGCCCCAAAGGCGGTCCGCACACGTGGAAATTCGGAAAGTGTTCGAAGTGCCAGCAAGGTGAGGGCTATGGCAAACCCTCCAATGCCGGGAAAGGGGATTGCAAAGATGGGGGAAAGCACGCATACAAGTTTGGAAAGTGCACCAAGTGCGGCAAAGCGGAGTTCTAATCATCGAGTATCCCATTGGATTCCGCTGATGCGCCATCCATGATCCTGTGCGCGAATCTGAAGCGTTCGACCCAAAAGATTTGGATGTTGTCCAGCAATGCCGACAGCGTTGTTTCTCTGACACGGCGTCAGATGGGCCTGGCGCTGCGTCCGATCCAAGTGGGCAACGTTCGCCACAGCATCTGGTGGATGAAAATTGTGAACTTTGTTGAGATAATCCAAGGTGGCAAGTTTAGGGTTTTCACTAGGCCATGCCCTTATTCTTTTATGTTCCGGTCTTCCGGACATTCTTTGCTAGGTCGATCAAGGCCTGGCTTTTAACGTGACCGTCAAGTCCGAGCAACTCCGAGAACGTTTGTCGGCACCTCCAATACTGCGCCTGGAAGCGCGTCCCTGGAATATGGAACGTTGCTTCTCAGCTCCGTATCTGAAATCGATTGGATTTTGATTAATCCGTTTTCCACGGGTAAATCTGCTAATCTGGCGATTAATGAAATTTCTTCTGGTGCAAAATTGCACCAGCTGTAGAAGGTTACCTTTTGCAAATAAATTGAGAGCAAGTTATGCTGATGCTCAACATTTAAGGGGACAGGACACACCTAGAGTGCACTTTTCTGGAAAGCATACCTATGCATGTGCTAAAAATCCAATGATGATTGGGGACCATAAATATCAAGGAGACAACCAGCGCAGGCCAGAAATCGTCAGAATCCGGACCATGGTAGCTCGAGCCTGCCGTTCTCTTTCCCGCGGTTTTGAGTCGTTCAGGCTGATGAATACGAAAGGAGATGGAATGTGTAGCCTTGTTCATTGAAATTATGGCTGGCTTACGTGAAGATGTCATAGCCTAAAGCCACGAGGTAGCCATGGCTGACGGCGGAGCTCATAACTTTCATGTTTGGGCACCGAATTCGGCTGTGAATATCACAATCGCTTCGTCTATCTAAGACGCACAGGCTGATATAATTTTCCAAAGCTATTTCGCAATACATGACGAGCAAGCCGGCTCCTCGACGCAACGCAGCCTGGCGGCTGCGCCAAGCCCTGAAAATTCGTCTGCAGCTTCGCCCTCAGGTCCGGCAGGCAGCGGTGACACTAGTCGTGCACTGGTGGTCGCCCCGCACCCTCCCGGGCTTAATGCCTCGCCCTCTGCATCGCCTGCACAAGTGAGCCCAAACGCAGCCGCCCAGCCGAACCTAGCTGGTCTGAGCGCGACTTTGACGTTCACAGGTTATTTTCGACCTTTGACGTCGACAGGCCCAGCTATTTCGACATGCCACCCATCAAGATACAGGAGCTCGTGTTTTATGGGTCGTACGCCTCCCTCCTTGACCTGTGCCAGCGCCTCAAAGCCCATAGTCGCCTCCGCAATGGACCTGACCAGGCCGGTTTTCTCATCGCGGACCTGACTACCTGTCCACCTGGTCCCGACCGCGCCTTCAGCTCGCCGCCCTCTTTACCATCCTAGCTTCAGCGCTCTGCCGACGACCTCTGGGTCCCCTCCCCCTTGACCGAATCCGCCTTCCTCCTCCACCTCCAAGAAGCCATCTCACAGCACGTGACGCCCCTAGCTGCAGATGTGGAAGCTGTGGGCCGCACGCTGGCTGCTGAGCTCCCCACCATTTCCACCACCACCTCCACCCTCCTCGCCTCCCCCCCCCCCCCCCCACTGCCTCCACCGACGCCATCACCGCCCAGCTCCGTGACATCGACAATTGCGCCTCAAGGACAACGCCCATCGCCATCGAATGCCTGCAAACGTACACCGCAGGCATCACGCGCCGCCCTGGCGGTGAAGGACATTGCCGCCAAGCCAGCCCCCGCTGGCCTGGCTGGCGATGCCCCCTCCACCCAGACCTGGGCGGACATGTATGCCTGAGCACAGAGCTCTCCAGTCCATGCAGCAGCAGAAGCTCGACCTCCGCGAGGAGGCCGAGCTGCTCTAGTTGAGTGCTCTATCCCGGGGGAGCCCGGGGGGGCTCAGTCCACAGTTTCTTGTTGACGTAAAGGTCCCCGCCCCGCCAGTACACTTACCGGCCGGGGCTTCTCGGTTTTCAGTGGTCTTGTGGCGAAATCATGTATAGTCGGGCCACGTACCAGACGTTGATCGCGGCGTTGCTGCTGCTGGGCTGCATGGCGCCAGGTCGTTGTCAAGCGGCGAGGTGTTCACCAGCCTCTTGCCGCGAGAGAGGAACCGAACTCGGGCTGTGATGCCGCTGAATTAAGGTGAGAACCACTGGAGGGGGCCCATGCAGCCTTGTCCCGTACGGGATGGGGCAGGCCGGCCGCGGTAGCCGCCCAGCTGCAGTGCATGTCGCACCTGGCAGCTCCATGCACGCCAAGTCTGAGTTGTTTCTTCAGCTCGTCGAGAGAAAGAGTCGTCGAGAGAAAGAGAGTCGATCTGGCCCGGTCTCCTCCGGCTGCATGTGTCGAAGCGCCTCCGGTCTAGCTGAGGATGACCCGGCAGCGGCGACGGTCGCGGTCAGCGGCCTCGCGGCGCGTGTCTTCTGGACAGCTCCTAGCTGGAGCTTGCATGGCCAGTGCATGGTGATGGCGAGTCATGCTTTGCCCATGCAGGGAGTTACTCCCTGCTGAGAGGCCATGTGTACCCTAGCTATAGCCTAGCCACATACCTTCCACCCCATGTCATGCAGGCCTTCTAGGCCCTCTCCTCAAGCCCCCCCTGGGTGCCTGTTGTCCATCTTCCCAGTAAAAGTCCTAAATTTAGGACCAAGTGGAATTAAAATATATATATGCAAACATTAAAATTTGACCCTGGCATTCGTGCCCATGACAGATAACACACTTTTTTAGTTTCTATCAAAAACCTGGGGTCAAATAATTACATTTAGTGCATGAATGGGCCCTGCCACCTGCCAGACCTCAAAGCGCGAATTTGGCCAAAATGTGGGTTTTAGGACCATTAGGACCAATTAGTGTCAACGCATGACCATGCTATCCACACGGTCCCTTGAGCATCTTACAAGCGCTAGGGGACCCTACGAGGCCTTGGGATGGCGGGGCAGCGTAAAACAAGGCCATACCCTGCTGTGGCTGCCTCTATATATACGCGTGCTTAACGGTGTCACAGGTGGTGCAGGTAATGCAATATACGGTTGCATGGTTGCTGAGGTTGCCCGGCTTGAACATGGCCCACCCCTTGCGGTAAACTTTCTCTAAGCATATGCCAAACCTTCTTTGACATCACGGACATGCTGGCCACCACCCAGCGATGAAAAAACAATGCATTTGCATTGCAACTAACACATGAATGCAGCCAAATCAAGTTACAAAACAACGGTGTGCTAACATGCAACGCTTTGTGAGCGAATTCAGGGTGCATGTAACACGTAAACCATACTGTATATACTGTCTGAGAACACCCTGAACGACTGCAGGCCATAGGACCATGGTTTATAACTAACACATGAGTAAAACTGCTCTTACGCATGTGTGTTGTAGCTGCAGCGGACGACGAAGATAGAGACGTAAAAAATTGTATGACGTAAACCAACTATGTGTGACAGTTATGTGCACAGAGAGCGTCCCCTCTTTTTAGGCATAGCTGGCTGACTCAAAACACCACGACAGCGTTGCCAGTTACACTCATGATCTAGGACAACCCGGCACGTACCTGCTACTTACGTCGCCTCATTCCAGATGGTTGCAAAAAAGTCGCTGAAATCCGCAGCGAGGTCAGCTTTCCGAGAGCTGAGCGCACCAAAGCTGGCCAACCGGTTCGACAATGATATAAACCACGCTTGTGCTGCGTTCTAGGTCCAAGAAATACCGAAAGTGAAGACCTATAAGGTGCGCTCGCTGCCCAGCCTGAACGTCCCTAAAACATGGTCGACAATGGAAATCGGGCAAGAATATCACGGCCCAGGCGCTCCCATGTCAAATACTCCGTTTCTAAACTCCAGACTATAATAAAAATCGTCCACAAAAATTTCCTGGCTTGATTCGCACCACCATTGCTAATACACTAACATGTTTGTGCCAAAATCGACCCTCCGCGAGCAGGCGATCTGCGACCCATTTGTGTTGTGCCGCTGTGCTACAGCGCTACACATAAAAACTTGCGCAGAAAATATTCACAGCCTTTAAGCATAACTAACAACCTTTCGTTTTTGCTACTGGGCGCCCGAAATGATAAACGCACGTGAAAACGCCGGCCACGATTGTCAGGTCGCCATATCCACCTCACTTCATTCCCGCACCCACTTTTTCGCTCCAAAATCGGTTATATTTTTGGTCGAGGTACCTACTTTCCCGCCATTATTCCCGGTACCCGGGTACGGAATCCGGGTACCATGTGCCGGTACCACGGGTCGGGTACATCATGCCGGGTACGGTGGACATGGGGTACGGTCCATATAGTGACCCCCCCCCCCGGTACCTCGGTTTTAGTGACCACTAGGACGATTTAGGACAAAGTCCTAAATTTAGGACCGTGGGAGGATTAACTGCTTGATTAGGAGGCATGAACCACCATGGAGGTGCAGGTGCACCTAGTGCACCCAGAGCAGGTGATAGTTGTACATCCTACACCTGCAGGTTGTCGCCCTGATTGTATTACAAACCCATAGATGCCCCTTTCTCAGGGCTATGTGTTACATATGCTCCCCACGGAGCTATGATTTTAATTAATTAATTAATGGTGATGGCGGTGGTGGTAGTAGAGGTTGCCTGGCTCTTGCATCAGAGCAGGTCTGACAGCCCAGGAGGCGCGAGTCCGGAGGGGTCATCGCTAGCCCTATGTACCAGCAGGTTGGGTGGCGATCGGGTGGCCGTTCGCTCGGCGATCTCGGCCGGGAGTCACCTGCGTCACTGGCCGGCCTGCATGGCATGCAGCTATAGGGCGACAGTCTACCTTGGTATAGCAACTGCCTCAAGTTAACAAGGTGCCTTGGCCGACGTACTCGCGGCCTTCCACCTGGCGGGAGGTCACAGTGCATGCATGGCCGAGCTGTGGCCTCGGAAATTAACTAAACTCGTGCTCCCGTTGGGCAGTCACGGAGCACCGAAGTGCTTTTAATAATCCCTGCATGTGGCCTCGGAAAACTTTGGGTTTGGTGACAATGTGCTCTTGCGTAGCAGTATATTTAAACTGAGGCTGGCTTGCTTAAGTGTGACTCTAGCTTCAATTTGTTGTTGACCTAGCGCTAGCTTGGCCGAGAGAACGTGTAGAGTGGGCCGTCAGCTAGGCGGGTTCAGCTAGGGCGGCGTTTAGCTATACTAGCTGCTCAGCCATTGATCGGCGCCAGCTGCTCCGCCACTGCAGCTCGGATGGAGTCCGTGCATGCTGCATGGGGAGGTGCCGCTCTGCGAGGATGCTGCAGGTAGCTGCTGTCGGGCTGCCCGTCTGCGCTCGTAAAGGAGTCGGCTCCTGAGGCCATGCAGCGTAGCCAATCTGGGTGAAGTCCTGGGCGCCGCAGCGCAGGTACTAAGCTGCACATGATGACTGCCTTCAAGTACGCCTCCGGTTCTTGAAGCAGCCATATTCCCATGCAGTAATTGCACCGGCTTGGTGACCTTGTCGCCAGGAGTAGGCAGAAAAAGTTCGTCATATGGCGCGCGGGCCAGGAACTTGATGACATCGTCACATTGTTCCTTCGTGCATGAGCGTCAAGCAAGATTTCCAAGAGGCAAAATCCCGCTCGGGCCGGCGCCGATCGAAGCGGCAGGCATCCCATTTGGTATGGGAAGTTAGTTAGGGTTTTCCATGGGAATTATGGGCGACGAATTTGGTGTAGAGCATTAATAAGCGCCGCGAGGGAGGCAGACCGGGGGCCGGGGTAGACGGCTGGGATTAGCGCGAGATCGAGGGTTGGTTGGCGTCCGCAGGAATTGATGTCGGAGGAGCTGCTGTCGACATCAGTGGCAGCTCAATTTGTTTGTCGAGGCTGCGTTTCATGGTGGCATTGGCTGTAAATACCGAGTTACAGCCGTAACCGATTATACTAGCAGATGCGTCTTGAAATTGATTAATTTATTAAAACTCGTGCACCCGTTGGGGAGTCACGTAGCACCGAAGTACTTTTAATCCCTGTAGTATATGTGCATGCACAACATGCAGGACGCCGGAAAGGGCAGAGACCCCCTTTCTCCTTCATGCATGCCAGAGGCACTCCATGCCACAGCGCTGCAATCGGACACGATAGATAGACGATCCGGCAAGTTCTGTGGGTGCCTGATAAGTCCCATGTGAGCATATCATAACAAGGAGCGTGGGCTAGTAATCTGATCATAGCCAGGGCGTAGCATGGCAGTTCAATTAATTAATTAGTTAATTAATTAATTAAACACGTGCTCCCTTTGGGGAGTCACGGAGCACCGAAGTGCTTTTTTAAATCCATGTGTGTGCACTACAGGAGAAAGGGCAGAGACCCCCAGCAGTCTCCTTCATGCCATGCAAAGGCATGCCACAGCTGCATTCGGGCGCGCTAGCTAAAAGGACAGGCTAACGATCCGGCAAACTGTGGGTGCAATTATAAGATCCATGTAAGCGTGGCATAATTACAAGTAGCGTGGGCAAGTAATCTGAACATAGCCAGCCAGGGCGTAGCTAGCATGGCTGTACTAGGACTAGGCTAAGGCTATGGCTGGTTGTGTACCGTGCATGCGTTGGCGGCACGTGATTAGGTGTGTATGTTGGCGCGGTATGATGGCTGTTCTTGAAAGGGCTAAGCTAAGGCTTGGCTGGTCGGTAAGCTAAGGCTTGGTGGTTGAAAAGACGGCAGACGCATCTGATCCAAGTAGTCCGACTAAATTTGGGGCTTCAACGCAAAAGTTCCGTGAGCTCCGCCGTCAGACATGTCCGCTCGTGGCTCGTGGCTCGTGGCTCGTGGCTCAGTTGCACATGGCTCGTGGCTCGTGGCTCGTGCAAGAAAATACCCGCAAGTATGGAGAACCACTGAAAAGGTCTAGCTAGTCAGTCATCATTACGATAGCGATGCCATGTTTATACGTCGTCATCTGTGCAGTCGTCGCTTCTACGAAGCCACGAGCCACGAGGTAGTGATGCATGGCGGCTGCATGACTGCGTGGGTGCCACCGCCTCCCCACTCACGGGATAAGGCGGCTCCCCCACCAGTCTTGCTCACCTTCCCCTCGGACCGTGAGGACAAGCAGCGGTTCCTCTCGCGTCGCAAGCGGTAATTGCACGACCTCACCTGGACGCTGGACGACGACCTGACCCCCGCTCAGCAGCAGCAGCAACGCGACCTGTGGCCGGAATACCTCCGCCACAAGCAGGACCCCCGGAAGCGGCCATGCAAGGTGTCACTGGAGGGGCGGGGGCCTGATGATCAACCACAAGATGTGGACGCCCCCAGCGGGCTAGAATAGCTTGCCTAATGATACTGCCCTATAGCTTGTATCCATTGGTAGTCACTGCCGCTGTGGCAGCCATGCTTAGAATGTTTTCCTATAGCGTTGCCACGATACCTAGTCACGTACCGCGCTCACGCACGGTACACAACCAGCCATAGCCTTAGCTTCATCCTCGTACAGCCATGCTACGTCCTGGCTATGATCAGATCCGATGACTTGCCCACGCTCCTTGTTATGCCATGCTCACATGGGTCTTATTGCACCCACAGATTGCCGGATCGTTAGCGTGTCCGGCCGTTTAGCTAGCGTGCCCGAATGCAGCTGTGGCATGCCTTTTAGGCATGCATGAAGGAGACTGGGGGTCTCTGCCCTTAATTCTCCTGTTGTGCACACACAGGGATTAAAAGCACTTCGGTGCTCCGTGACTCCCCAACGGGAGCACGTGTTTAATGGCGGCTGACGGCGGAGCTCATACATTTCACGCTTGGGCACCGAATTCGGCGGTGAGTATCACAACCGCTTCGTCTTTCTACTTATTAAGACGCACACGCTGATATATTTTCCCGAAGCTATCATGCAATATTATGACAAGCAAACGCTCGACTACTACTAGGCAACGCAGCCTGGCCATCGGCTGCGATGATCGAACCAAGAAAATTCGCCTGCAGCTCCGGCTGTAGCTCCGCCCGGCCTGCCTGGCATGCAGGCAGCAGTGACACTATCCGGCAAGCGTTGGTAGTGCGTGCACAAGTAATTCGGCTCCTGTGGCCAGGCTCGCCCCCGGCATCGCCTGATCCCAAATGCAATACTTCGCCCAGCAGAATATCGCCGGCCCAATAGAACCACGCTTTCTACCGGCTCCAACCCGTCAAAGTCGACGATCACCAAGTGCTGGACCAACTGACCAACATGGCCCCGGCAAGTGCAATATGCACCATGCAGTTGCCTCTTCAGTCTTCGGGGACGTACTACGCCTCGCTTTACGACCTGTGCCTCCATCTCCACAGCATCAACCGCCTTGAGCATCCTGACACGGACGGCACTGACCTGGTTTAACCCCAGCTCAGTCTCTGTTCGATCGGTTGCCCCCGCCCCCAAAGCTCTCCAGCACCTCATTCTGTGCTCCCGAGGTCCTCATCATGCAGTGGGCTCGTCGATGGCGAGGTCTGGGCCCCTTCTGATTTCCGTACCCACCTTCCGCTCCCTCCTTAAGGAGGCCCTCGAACAGCACGTGACTCCCCTTGATCGCTAGCTGCAGATGTGGCAGCAATGGGCATCACGCTGGCTGAGCTCCGTCACTCATCTTTCCACCACCGTCACCTCGACCTCCACCCTCCTCGCCTCCACCGCCACCGGGCCACCACCGCATCCACTGCGCCGCCATCACCGCCCAGCTCCTCGACATCGACAAGCAAGCGGCTCCACGACAACGCCATCGCCATTGAGTGCCTGCATACACCGCAGGCCTCACCGCCCAGGCGGTGAAGGACATCGCCGCCCGGCCAGCATCTGCGCAGCGCTGCAACGATGCAGCTCCTCCCACCCAGACCTGGGCGGACATGCATGCTGAAGCACCATGTACCACCTCACCACCGGGGCTCCCGACCGTCGCGGCACAGCTTTTTAAAGCAACAAACACTCGACCTCCGCGAGGAGGCCGACATCGCCACTGCGCAGCCATAACGTTCGTCATCGTCAAGCACTTCGACCAGCCGGCAGCCAGCAGGTGAGGACTCCGAGTCTCTTGCAAGAGCGTTTACGCGCGACATTCTTACCCCCATGGCACTCACTGGTGAGTAAGCTGCGGATGTCGACTGTCTGCATGCCTTCCCCGCGCGCGGGGCAAGGCTGGCCCGGCTCCCGGTGCTCCTCACCTTTGATTAGGGTGGATAAGCTCTCTGCTGTTGTTCCCCATAGGGGATAAACGCCGCAAGCAGCTCGCGAGGATCACTGATGTAGTCTACACCAGGTACCCTTGCGCAGGAAGTAGGGCTCCAAGAAAAGTCATATGCCCCTTCTCAGGGATATGTGCTATCCATGTGCTCCCAACGGAAATATATATTTGATCAGGCACTCCGCAAAGGTGAAAACCATTTGCGTTCAGTACCGGGCCGCGGAAAACGCGGAAAAACGCGATCTGCAAATGAATCCGACCGGAATCGAACTGGGGACCTCTCGCACCAATTTTGCTGACTATAGGACGATAGGAAATATATATGTAGGACTATAGGAAATATATATGTTCCAATGTGATTTGATTTAATTAAATGCCCTGTTCCCAAACGTTCGAGAACTGCACACGGTGCAAAGGCAAAAATCCGGAGGACATAACTTTCAAATGTGCGGCGTGAAACAAATGCCCATGTATGCCAGAAGACATCATGTTACTTTAGTGACGCGATGGTAATTCTATCAAGGAGACAACCAGCGCAGGCCAGAAATCGGGTGAATCCGGACCATGGTAGCGCGAGCCTGCCGTTATCTTGTCGGACGCGTGTTCGAGTCGTTCACCTGGGATGATGAAGATGAATGGTGATGGAAATGTGTATCCGTGTGCATTGAAATTATGGCTGGCTTACGTGTAGCTAGCGACTAGATGACCTAGACGGTGGGGCCGGAAACAGCATGCTTGATCAGGGCGTGTAATTCTATAATCACAACAACTTATTGTTCGTGATCTATTAGTAATTACATTCACTGTAGACCTGAATGTAATTACTTTAATATCTTTGATATCAACAGTTGATAAGCCTGTACCAAACAATTCTTTTTCCAATTATACAACATCACTTATAAACGACTTGTATGGCTTTCGACTTTCTATGGTTTCCATTGTACATCCATACTGTAATTCTAGCTTCAAGATTATAAGACAACGAATCCAGTGGGCACCGCAAACTCGGAACGGCTGCTATACTATACGCGATCCAGCCGGTCCACGACCTGTTTGTAGAGCTTGTGCCAAGGGGCAGCACCAAACAGATGTGGGTGACGTTGCAAAAAACACCGGACTTGAGGAAGCATAATGTACCTCGGTCATATTCTTTGACCAACATACAATGCAAGAGTTCAACAAGAGTCTTGATGAAATTGACACGATAAGTACAAAGACGGGAAAAACGATGCAACTGACTAAGAACAACACCATACTTCACTGTGTGGGAAAGGAGACTGTGAATATCAGGGTAGCGAATAACACATTTGATATATGCAACCCATCCAACTGGTTGCAAGCTAGCCTCAGTTTAGATAGGCTGGACCTCCAGGAAACAAAAGACAGACATGCATGATCAGTCATGTACATGAAGACAACCCTAGAAAGGGCAAAGGATTGAAAATTCTTACATATTTGTATCTCGCATGTACTAAGAACAGCAACAACCATGTGTGAAAACCTTAATCGTGCTAATTAAATGTACTTACAGCATGAAAGTTATGGTTAATAGTATTTTCTGTGTGCACACGTTGTCGAAACTTGGCAGCCAGCAATGCCGAGCTGAGGTCACGTTCGTAGCGTATGTGATTGTGGTCCATGAGAGCCTGCAGGATGTTCACCGGGTCCGAAATGAACTTGTCGATGCTGAGGATAAGTGCAGAATTGGCCTCCTCTGGTGTCAGCTTGGAGACGCGCACCCGAGACCCTGTATGCCAACACACAATATGAACCACAATTACACCAGTCCAACACGAGCACGTCCCATTTCACTAAAAAGTGGACGGGCGGATTAAAGACAACAACCTCCCATGTCCACACGGGTGCACACGCACACAGTTGTAAGTGCAATACAAAGTTCTAACAGAAAATTACAATTAATTCATTAAGTAATTAAGAACAGACCTCCGTGGGGAGGATATGTAACACATATCCCTGAGAAGGGGCATATCGTTTTGAAAACAACCTGCAGGCGGTGCGTGTAAACTGACACCTACTCGGGGTGCACAACTGAGGTGCACCTGCACCACCATGTATTCCAACAGCTCAGTTAAGTTGCGGACATGCAGAAAATCACAATGCCAAAATAATAACCCAAACAGTCATGCATGCTGAAAAGTAATATTATCACCCAGTTGCCCACTGCTGAACTGACCTGCCTGCCTGTTTCAGACTACATCCATGCATGGGCATTGTAGGGCCCACACCTATGAAACCTGGTATTGCCATGTGAAACTTGGGACATGGCTTGAGCACTACGACCTTGTGTAGGTACGCATGTAAAAAAGAAAATCCCGGCACTACCTTTGGGATCCTGCATACAGTTTGTGCGACCCCAGGGAGCACATGAAAATATGAGGCCTCCAAGCAAATGGTCAAGCAAGCACCAACTACCAAACAAGGTGCCAACCGCACATGGACCAATGAGACAACCAGACATCTATGACCAAACTGCCAAACCAGAGCACCCTCAGATCCCATCTCTGCTCTACTATTCTGCTATGTTATATTTACTATTCCATGCCTGCAATACCCCCTAGTATGGGAACCCACCTCTTGCCTCGATGAAGAACACCTGCCCCATGTTCTCGTACAGGAAACGCGTGTCGGTGAGCATGTCGCCCCCCAGCAAGCTGCCCCGCCAGCTCAGCAGGTTGCGCAGCGCGGGCAGCCGCCGCGCCAGCTCGTACAGCGGGTCCACCAATAGGAACGCGCGGGGGACGACGTCGATATCAATCACGAAGGAGCGGACGTTGTCCAGCAACGGAAACACCGGCCGCGCAGGCCCGGGTGGGGGCACTGCAGCATTGCTAGCTGGTAAGGCCTCACTCGAAGCGGAGACCGCGGCAATGGCCACCGATGAGCCACTGGCAGTCGTCTCACGGTCCACTGACGTGGCTACTGCTGCCACGCGCCCCTGATTGGGCCGATCCTGCACCTGGCCTGCCGCAACCGACACTGTGGACACTTGGACCGACTCAACACTGTTGGCGCCGCGGGTTCCTCCTGCCTCATCGTTGGTACGGGCTCGACTCGTCGCCTCCCCCACAACCACCTTAGTGGTGACCGACTGCGGGGGTGCATCGTCCTGCTGGGCAACTTGGATTTAATTCTGTCACCCGGCACAATTTTCTCACACGCATGTAGTGGTATTCTTATTAATCTCATGCCAACGGCCGTTGGACCTGAAAAACTAAATGTGGAAAATATGTAATCCTTGTAATTCTGATTGCAACGTTTTTGCGCATTCCTTGCAGATTCCACGTCGCCACACAAGATTCGCGTCTGTCAACCACCTGCAAGGTACTTGTTTTATTATTATGCGTTTTTTGGGCAGTCGCTCCCTCTTCTGATTTTCTTGATGCCAACGGCCGTTGGACTTGCAAAATCAGTTTCCATCATTGCTGTTGTGATTTACGTGATGCCAACGGCCGTTGGACCTCCAAAAAAAAGTTCTTGCCAATTTTTTTTGCGTTATTGATTATACGCCAGTTTTATCAGCCGTTGCATTACGACGTTTTTATCTTAACTTCATTGCTGTAATGCCAACGGCCGTTGGCGTTGTAAAATAAAATTGTACTCCGGCTGATGAATTAATCCGCCCCTGAAGTTACTAGGTTTACTTACATTGGTTGTGCCAGTTGTGCTTCACGTGCAGTTTTTTTCAATGGAGAAAGACAAGGACGTTTCGGTGTCGAACCAGGAGAGAGAGGCAGTTGAACGGGGGGCCAAAAAACTGCCAGCCGAAGTTGTTAGAGCGATTGAGAAATTTTGGGATTCAATTCCAGCCATGGTTGTGATGAAAAAAGATGATGTACAAGCTGAAGTGGACGAAATGCCGGCCTTAATTTCCGACGATGAAGGGGATGGTGTCAACTTTATTCAACCGGGAAACAAACGTAAACTGAAACGCAAAAAGTAGTGCGACCTAAGATGTTTTTAAATGTATATGCCAATTTAATGAAATCATTTTCTGAGGTTGTGAAGGACCTGACTGTTTTAAAAATGAATGATTACAATAAATTAGGCAAACACACTAATGGGAAAACGCGTTTTTTTGGCCGCGATGTAAATCTTTTTGTTCGTTTTTTCCCTGAAAAAGATGGCCGAGATCGCGAATGAGTCCGAGATCGTGAATGAAGTCTACGGAAGCGTCCTTCAAAACGTTTACAAACAAGTTCGCTTTCTGTCGCGTGTCATATTCGAGGAAGTTCGTGTCGCGCAGGAGAAGACAGGCCGCCACTTGGCCGTTTTATTGGCGTTTGATTCGTTCAGCCAAATGGATCGGGTTATGTACGCCCAGCTAGCTGATATGAACTTCTGTATTCAAGAGGGTTTTTTCGTACCACAGATGGATCTAAGAGCGCCAATAGACCCAACGAGGGAGTTCCGCCTTTTGGTGTCGTTCATTACAAAGGGGCCAAAGATAGAGTTGGGGGAAGAGGAAGGGGCTCAGCTTGGGTGCACCTACGGGCGCGCATTTTACCCGAATGTTACGTCTTCCCTGCGCGTGAGGGCTGATGCGTGTGTAGGGGCAGAAGTACCCCTCAACATGAACTTTTTCTTGCTCTCTGACCCGATCGTGAGGGATGGGGCTCCCATGCGTGGTATGCGAAATTGCTCCAAGGAGGGGTGTGGGTGCGACACAGGCCCTCAGAAGTGGTGTAGAGGATGTAGGGATGCCAGATATTGCAGTGAGGAGTGCCAGCGTGCTGACTGGAGTAGGCATAAGGATAGATGCGAACGTCTGAGGCAAGCAAGGGAGGGGCTGGCAGGGGTGATAAGGGGGGTAAACAGGACGACCATACTGGATGGAACCGAGGTCGACTTCTCTGAGGTTGACTTCTCCTTCACCTTCTACTACGGTTCTTCCTCATAGAAAAACTGGAAATGTAGAGTAATAATTTGCTTTTGAGGCTGGAAAACTGGACGCATTTTGGGTTTGAAATTTGTGTATGTAGTCCTGATTTGTGTTGTAAAATGGTGTAATGGTGAATTCTCTTTTCACTTTGAAATTGGAATAAAATTGACCTGATTTGTGTTGTAAAATGGTGTAATAGTGAATTCTCCTTTCACTTTGAAATTGGAATAAAATTGACTTTCGTTTTCTCTCATGCGACTGTAGTGGGTTAAACAACAATTAGTGACCCAACGGCCGTTAGGGATTGGAAACCTCGCCTAACGTTTGCATATTTTCTTTCCGACAAAACCTCATTTTTTTTAAGGATGGACGTCGATGTATGTTATGTGCAGAGGGGACAAGTTTGACGTCGGGGCCGATAATGGAAGGGGATATCTCACTGCCGTGGGAAATTTGGACCGAAGTCGCAGCTTTTATGGAGGCGCCCGACGTAGCCCGCTTTGAAGCAGTTTGTAGAGGGGCTAGGGAAGCGGTGTCGGGGAGGTATGAACCCCAATTCAGCTTTAAGTTAATTTCTGGGTTCGTGGACGCATTCGGGGATGGTCCTCGTACATTGATAACTGAGTCTCTTTTCCGAGAATTGTATGGCGGGCAAGTAAAGTGTGCAAGCGCTGATATCACCCCCTACACACTCGTCACAAGGGGAATGTATTTTAAGGTATATTGTGAAGAAGTTGAGGAGGTGTTAGGACGCCAGCCAGCACCAGAGGGACATGCACGAGCAAGGACGATGGGAGGGTTGTTCAGGTCCGAGCGTGCTGAGAGGAGACGTGTGTTGGAGAGGAATTGGAGGGGGTGGACAGCTCGCTTACGCCAATTGGGAAAGGAAATGGATGACTTGTACGATAATTATGAACTATGGGGGTTACGGAGCATTTTCTGGTTCTGCGATACTCCTTATGACCCGGATGAGGACATTTTTTTTCCTCCGGGGAGGAGAGCGCGTAGGGAGGCAGAATGGGTGAAGCTTTTGGAGGGGCTGCCTCTGGAGGGGGGAGGAATGGCATGTGCAGTTCTGATCATGGGATTTGATGAGAACGCAGACATGAAGGCCTTATTAGAGAGGAGGTGTAGGGAGGAGGATATGGCAAGCGTTTTGGTGGAGTTAGCTATGCAGGTCCTCAGCGGAACAATCTTCACACCGGATTATCTCAAGTTTTTTGGGGGGAAGAAGGCACGCTTGCTGTATTTGGCCGAGAGTAGTATGTACAAGTGGAAAGGGGACATGATGTTGTGTTTGGATGAGGATTCTGAAGAGGTTGAATGATGAAACATAAATTTCATTAATAAATTTTGAATTCTAATATTGAATGAAATTCGCCAATTTTTGCTGATGGGTAAGGCTGATGGCTAAAGCTGGCTTTGATAATTTAATTATCTCGAATTCTGTCAACTGTCACATATATATAAATTTGACATGAATTCGGCATTTTTTGGATTCCAACGGCCGTTGGACCTCAAAAAACATTTCTAGTGTGGTTAAAAAGTTGTGGGTATTTTGTTAAATGGAGTGACCAATGGTTGTGATTTATTTGATGCGTTGGACCTTGACAAACATTGCTAGTGTAGCGCAACAGTGGTGGATAATTTGTTTAATGGAGGGGCCGTCGCATCTGCTTGTGATTTTTTTAGGCTGAACAGACTGAAAATGTCGACATTATTGCTCCACACCCACAAAAAACTCGTTCCGGAACTGTTCGAAGCGAATAGCACTGACAGGGTTCGAACCCAGGTCCACATTGATGTTGGGGAGTGAGGTAGGCCAGCCATCATGTTCCGCACACAAATCTGGCTCGACTCCGATCCCTGCCAGTGCTCTTCGCTTCGATCAGGTCCGGAACGAGTTTTTTGTGGGGTTGGAGCAATAAATACTCTTTTACCGGGAAGAGGCGTAATGCCAACGGGCGTTGGACCTGAAAATTTGTGTGGTTAAATCAAGTGACAGAATATGAATGTGATTTATTTTACATTTAAAAACATATGTTATTTGGGAGGACAAGAAAGTTGGTTTTTGAGGTGTGTGTATCTTACGGTTTTGCGATGGAGGAAACCTCTAACAATCCTGATGCTCTCGTGATCGTGTTTTGTTTATGTGATATCTGTCAAGGCAGAAAGGAGAGGAGTCGCCCGTTGCTGAGAAGCTGAGGACAACTGTACTGGAAAGGTATGTGGACAAGGACAACTGTGGGTGTGGGGGGAACAGCTTGGTGGACACTTTCTGACTGGTCCGTAAGGCCTCTACCCGAAGGGGGTTGTGAGCCAACGGCCGTTGGAATTGGAAAAACATTATCATATGCTTTTTATTCGTTTGATAGGGTGGCAAGCAGCCAGGATGTGTCTTTCATGCAGCTTAGTGGTGGCTATTACCATTTTTCTTCCAAGAAAGGCCTCCAAAAAATCTAGCTGAGCATAAACATGGGCTTCACTGGTTCGTAAGGCATCCACCCTTCCCAGAGGGGGGTTGTGAGCCAACGGCCGTTGGAATTGGAAAAACATTATCATGTGCATTTCATTCGTTTCATTGGGTGGCAATAAGGCAGGATGTGTCTTTCATGCAGCTTAGTGATGGCTATTTACCATTTTTCTTCCAAGAAAGGCCTCCAAAAATCTAGCTGAGCATAAAGATGTGGTTGAATGGTTCGTAAGGCATCCACCCTTCCCAGAGGGGGGTTGTGAGCCAACGGCCGTTGGACATGTGCATTTCATTCCTTTGAGTGGGTTGGCAATCAGCCAGGATGTATCTTTCATTCAGCTTTGTGGTGGCTATTACCATTTTTCTTCCAAGAAAGGCCTCCAAAAATCTAGCTGAGCATAAAGATGTGGTTGAATGGTTCATAAGGCATCCACCCTTCCCACAGGGGGGTTGTGAGCAAACGGCCGTTGGAATTGGAAAAACAATAAAATGTGCATTTCATTCGTTTCATTTGGTGGCAATAATGCAGGATGTGTCTTTCATGCAGCTTAGTGATTGTTATTACCATTTTTCTTCCAAGAAAGGCCTCCAAAAATCTAGCTGAGCATAAAGATGTGGTTGAATGGTTCGTAAGGCATCCACCCTTCCCACAGGGGGGTTGTGAGCCAACGGCCGTTGGACTCGAAAAACATTACCATGTGCATTTCATTCGTTTAATTGGGTGGCAATAAGGCAGGATGTGTCTTTTATGCAGCTTAGTGGTGGCTATTTACCATTTTTCTCCTAGAAAGGCCTCCAAAAAATCTAGCTGAGCATAAAGATGGGGCTTGACTGGTTCGTAAGGCATCCACCCTTCCCACAGGGGGGTTGTGAGCCAACGGCCGTTGGAATTGGAAAAACATTATCATGTGCATTTCATTCTTTTCATTTGGTGGCAGTAAGGCAGGATGTGTCTTTCATGCAGCTTAGTGATGGTTATTACCATGTGCCTTCCAAGAAAGGCCTCCAAAAATCTAGCTGAGCATAAAGATGTGGTTGGATGGTTCGTAAGGCATCCACCCTTCCCACAGGGGGGTTGTGAGCCAACGGCCGTTAGACTTGAAAAACATTACCATGTGCATTTCATTCGTTTCATTTGGTGGCAGTAAGGCAGGATGTGTCTTTTATGCAGCTTAGTGGTGGCTATTTACCATTTTTCTCCTAGAAAGGCCTCCAAAAAATCTAGCTGAGCATAAAGATGGGGCTTGACTGGTTCGTAAGGCATCCACCCTTCCCACAGGGGGGTTGTGAGCCAACGGCCGTTGGAATTGGAAAAACATTATCATGTGCATTTCATTCTTTTCATTTGGTGGCAGTAAGGCAGGATCTGTCTTTCATGCAGCTTAGTAATGGTTATTACCATGTGCCTTCCAAGAAAGGCCTCCAAAAATCTAGCTGAGCATAAAGATGTGGTTGAATGGTTCGTAAGGCATCCACCCTTCCCACAGGGGGGTTGTGAGCCAACGGCCGTTAGACTTGAAAAACATTACTTACGTATTACGCACGTGCCAATTGGCGCAGGGGAGGGATGGCGGAGACGGGCGAGCTGGAATCTTCGACCCGCGCTGCGATTGCCTGCGTGGCAGCAAACGTACTTAACCGGGCTCGCGAGATCCACGGATGGGTACGGCAGCACGAGAAGCGCCTGGGTCGCCAGTTTGCGGTTTTGGTCGTGTATGACTCGTTCGCCTCAGTAGGACGACAGATTAATCTCCAGTTGCTGGACATGTACTTCGCCTTGGCTGGCGGATTCTACAAGCCCACGCCGGCGGATCGGGTTCCACTCAATCGAGACGTCGAGTTTCGACTTCTGGTGTCGTATGTCGGAAAGGTTGGGTGGGACCAGTGGGAGAAAGACCAGTGGGGGAAATTTCCAGACGCGAGTGAGGCGCAGCCGAGATTGACCGTATCGGCGAGAGTAGAGGGGGGGGGTTTGAAGGTTTCCATTTTACATTCGGGAATTCCGAGTACGTGAAATTGACGTTTTCACGGATGATCGTTCTCCCGGGGGTGGGAGGGCCGATGCTCGGCTCGCTTCCAAAGTGTTGCTCGAATCAGGCGTGCTCTGTGATGGAGGGTGTCCACCGCAAGTGCGGGGGTTGTCGAGACGTCCGGTATTGTGCTGCCGAATGCCAGCGTGCGGACTGGGAGGAACACAAGAAGTGGTGTACCAAGTATCGTGAGGCGAGAAAGTCTCTCAGCACTATGCACGGCGACGTTACAGACAGCTGGTCTGGTGTCAATTTGGCCGGACTTGTAATTCGGATGGGGGGTGAAGTGCATTTCAAGTTCAAAGGTGAAATGTTCAAGGTTTTTTGATGGGACTGAATCGTACCCAAGGGCGATTTGTGAGGCGATGTCCGCGCTGGGGGAACAGTACCCCTGTTCGACTGCGTGAGGGGAATGGATTCTGCGACTGAAGGCATTTTGGGTGTGATTTTCTTGCGCCAACGGCCGTTGGAACTTGCAAATTAGCGTTTGATTTTCTTCGCACCCGGAAGTAGGGTGTGGTTTGCCACGTGGCACCATGGATGTAATTAATAAATGCATAATAAAACATTTTTCGTGCGCCAACGGCCGTTGGAGACTGAAAACTAGTGTGTGCTTTGTGCGCGTAATAAATCTTAAAATTCTTGTTGTTTTTTCAAGCCAACGGCCGTTGACGGTGAGAAATGTATATCAAACGGTGTCGGTGGGTTGCAGATGACGTTCTACAGGACGGAGGGGGGCGAGTGGATCAACTTGGAAGACAGGCTTCTGGGAGTGGTTAAGAGCGCGCTCAGGCTTCTGCCGGACATTAAGCTGGATTTTATGCCCAAGGAGGGTGAAAGGTCTCTTTTGAGACCGGATGTCGCGAAGGCCGCGGCTCTTGTTTTCAATATCGAGGGTCGGGGACTCCCAAAGCCGACCGTAGAGCCATTTGAGGAGGTGCTTGTGAGGTGTGGTGCTATAAGGCCCTATGATCCATCAATACCCAGCCCAATTTGTTTTCAGTCGATCGATGCTGATGGTAATGAAAGTTGGATACCGATGGCGCGGCCATATGATAGGGGAGAAGGGTTTAAGGGTTTAGGGGAGGTGGGACGGTTCGAATGGGTCATCTTGAAGGACGGCAAGTACTTCAAGCATCACACTGACCTGATCATCGACCGGCTGTTCGTGTCTGCTGGAGATTGCATGTTCTGGTTGAGGGAATACGTGCATGAGTGGGGACCCGACGGTGTTGACGAGTTTGAGAAAGCGGTTCGTGAGGTGATGTACGCGTTGGGGCAGGAGTACAAGTTCGAGTGCGTGACTGACGCGAATCGATTATGCGACTGAAGTGTTGGGTGTGATTTTCTTTGCGCCAACGGCCGTTGGCAGCTGGAAAGTTGGGTGTGATTCGCCACGTGGCACTATGGATGTAATCAATAAATGCATAATAAAAATTTTTTTCGTGCATTTTTCGTGCGCCAACGGCCGTTGGAGACTGGAAAATGGTGTGATTTTCGTGCGAGTAATAAATCATTCTTGTTGTTTCAAGCCAACGGCCGTTGACGGTGAGAAATGTGTATCAAACGGTGTTGGTGGTCGCAGATGGCGGTCAAATGCACGGTTGCGTGGTGCCAGGAAGCGAGAGCAGGAGGGGATGACTTGTGCGTGCGTCATGTCAGCGTGCGAACGGGAATGGCAGGGAGGGTGAAGGATTTGTTTGCAAAAAAGGGGGGATGTATCGCCCGGGATTGCCAGCTTCCATTCGGGACGGATTGCATGCCTTTTTGTGATGGACACGCCAAGTTGTCAGGGGAGATGCAAGAGGTGATCAAAGGAGGCTTGTTGTTTGTGAATGGCGAGTCCAGTGCTGGTGAAGGACCTCTTGTCCTGAGTTTTGAGGTGGACGGTGCTGGAAGTCTGGAAAGAATGGCGGTCCGGTCGCGGGAATGGATGTTGAATCACCCTGACTTTGACTCGTATGCCTACTGCCAAGGTTTCGGGGACGCCGTTTTTACATGGATGCTGTGCTCGGAGGATGACGTGCATGCGATTGTTTCGCATGACGACTTGGATATCGCAGGCGCCATGGGCGCAGACCTGTTGTTGTATTTCATGATTGGATGGGGTTGCGGATTTTTGGAAGGTGATTGGTGGGTCCCGCACCTCGCAAGGCTTACTTTTGCGGTCGGCGAATTGCCTGTACCTGTTGAAGTGTCAAAAACTCGTGTGGAGATGGCTGCCGTTCTGGCATCGGGGGTTAAGCGCCAAGCCCGATTTGCCATGACCGTTGTTGCTGATGCTGAGGGGGAGGAAATTGAAAAGGTCGTGGAAAGGGTCGTCCTGGCCTCTGCTTTGGTGGAGAGAGCAAGGAATGCATGCGACTAGGTGTTTTTGGTCGCCAACGGCCGTTGGACTTGCAAAATGTCCTGTGAGCTGAGTCCGTTTCTTAACTTGCCATGGACGTCGGTTGTGCAGGGGCAGGGTGTAGGATGGAGTGCGGAAAAGAAGGAAAGGAAGGGGGGGAGACTACAAAGGAAAACCTGATAGAGATTGTGGAGGCCGAACTGGAAGACCTGCCCGATCTGGTTCTCGAAGAGGACGGGCAATTGCACGCTGAACGTCTTGATGGCGTGGGCATGATGATGTCGGAGGTTGATGGGTATGGTGGAATTGCTAAAGGTGTATTGCGTAAATTGAGGCGTGAGGAGGATGTGGGGACTCCGGCTCATGTTTTGGTCAGTTTTATGAACGACAATTGGGGTCGAATGCAACCCACTAAAGATGGGGAGGATGTTGACTAGAATGTGATTTTAGGATGAATGTAAATTTATTTAATAAAGAAGAATCATTTGGAAAAAATCGCCTGATGGTGTCAAGTTTTGTGCGTCTAAGGCCAACGGCCGTTGGGGTGTGTGGAATTTAACAGGGCCAACGGCCGTTGACCCTGCTGAATGCGTGCGTTTGCGGGTGGTGTAAAAAATATCGATGTGCACAGATGACCTCATTCGATGACCCCATTCGATGCGAACATCCGGATTGTCAATGGGAAGGAGTGCCGACGGAAAGCGAGTGGTTCTGTCCCAAGCATTCTGACGTATGGGGGGCGTTGTTTGCCGAAATCGAGAGCGGGCTGATGACGATTGACCGTCACATCGTGACGAAAAAGTGGAAGCCTTGGCCCAACAACATGGTTTTGGTCTTGTACTATGTTGACAAGAAGCCTCGATTCATGCTGCGTGATGCAGAGTGGGTGATAGAGGAGGTGGGACAGATGCGACCTGGAGAGGGGATAGGCGGTAAGGACAAGCCGCCAAGGCATGTGTGGGCTTACATGGGAGACCATCCCGACTGTCCAACGGCCAAAGTGTGGCATGATATGGGAAGGGACCTGGCCACGGAGTCCGCGTATGAGTGCGCGCGACTCGTGACAGCGCTCTTGAAGGGGGAGGTGAAAGACCTGATGCGCAAGGGGGGGTTGGTAGAGCAGATTAGACAGCAGATTAGACGTGTGTGTGATTTTGATGAGGAGATTGATGAGAAGCCGGCAAAGAGGGGCAGGATGGACAGAATTGCTCAGTAAGAAAGAGAGGGAGAAATATGATTTGATTAATCTGATGCGTGTAATTGAAACTAATTTATTTTGTCTCATAAAACTTCTTTGAACGGACCTTTGAACCAACAATTATTGCACAACAAGACTAGATTGAGAATTGTGTGAGAAAGACGCCAGAGGGGGTTCTGACGGTCCTTATTGCCCCTGTTATACAATGGCTGCTGTATGGGACTCATGGCAATTGCGCAGATGGCAACGAAATGCAAAATCTGTACGGAGCCCGTAAGGGTCGAGGGACTGTGCGCGGAACATTACAAGTTCCTACAAGCGCACGACCTCGAGTACCAAAATGCCAAGGATCCATACGGGGGGTGTGGATTTCTTAGATGTGATAGACCACTGGAGGGATTGGATGTGTATTGCAAGACACATCTACCTTTTGCCGAGAAGTTGGAGGACGTGTGCGCTCGTGGGATCGCATACGTAGCAAGTTTGCAGATGTTGATGGGGAAGACCGGAATGACACGCTCGGTCCTCCACTTCACGGCAACGCACACTGGGGAACGGAAAGTTGAGCTGGTGCGCCTCGACAGGCAGGGACTCGAGATTTCGGCAGAGGGGGACAGCGCGTACGGGTTTGCTCATGGGCAAAACGTTACCATGGGGGATTCCTTGCAGGGTGTGGCGCGTGAATGCGCGTACACCTTGATGATGAATAATGGATTTGTGGAAGCACAAAGACTGCACAAGGATATTTTGGAGGCTCTTCTTGCCGCAGAGCCGGTGAGACTGCCGACGCTCCCGAGGCCTGAGGAGCGGGACCGTTTGATCAGGATGGTGGTGAAGGCGGATATAGATGCAGATGTGGAGGCCGCAAAGGCGAAGGCAGAGGAAGCGCGTCGTGCAAAGGAGGAATCGGATCAAGAACTGTTGGAGAAGATGCAGAGCTCCAACAAAATTTTGCATCGTTTGGGGATGGCGGACGTCGCTTATGAATACGAGTCCGGGAAGGGGAAGAAACAAACGAGGAAAAGATAATAATGGGAATGGTCGCCCACTGTTCTTGTCACAGAAATGCTTTTGTTAATGCTGGCGAACTTGGGACGGTCGTCCGTATTTCAACATTTCCTTGCCTTTAAAATTGATTGATGGGTAAATAATAATACTGAGCAAGCCTTCCATTTTATGTGTCTGTGGTCATACAATTTCGTTATTGTTTCAACCCTTGCAACGATGCATGTAAGTCTCAACCTTGGTGTCATGGAACTGCTTGTCTTTGCATATTACAACCCATTAATGCTCGGTTTGCATCATCATGTTCCAAAAAGGGAATAAATGAAGTAGCTATTGAAGCTTGCGTTAGA
>RPFO01000299.1:520000-714781 GCA_009746045.1 Mesostigma viride | reverse complement strand
AAGAAAAGGCCCCAAAAAATCTTATGAGCATAAAAGGATTGGATTGAATGGCTTATAAGCACACCTTCCAAGGGGGGTGGTTGAGCAAACGCGGTGGAATTGGAAACAAGTAAAATGTGCGATTATCAATTCTTTTTGGTGAGGCTATTGCAGGATGTGTCCAATGACGCTTGTGATTTACCATTTATTTTCCAAGAAAAGGCCTCCAAGATCTAGACTGGCATAAAGATTGTGGTTAATTGGTACGAAGGCATTCACCCTTCCCACAGGGGGTTGTATGACACGGGCGTTGACTCGAAACATTACATTGTGCATTTCATCGTTTAATTGGGTGCAATAAGGCGGATGTCGTCTTTATGCAGCTTAAGTTGTGAGCATATTTACATTTTTTCTCCTAGAAAGGCCTCCAAAAAATTCTGCTGGATAAAGATGGGGCTTACTGGTTGTTAAGGCATCCACCCTCCACAGGGTGGAGCACGGCGTTGATTGGAAAACATTATTGTGCATTTCATTCTTTCATTTGTGCAGTAAGCAGGATGTGCTTTATGCAGCACTTAGTGAGGTTATTACATGTGCCTTCCAAGAAAGGCTCAAAAATCTAGACTGAGCATAGATCGTGGTGGATGGTTACTTAAGGCATCACCCTTCCCACAGGGGGTTTGTGAGCCAACGGCAGTTAACTTGAAAAACTTTACCATGTGCATTTCTGTTTATGTTGCAGTAAGGCAGGATGGTCTTTATGAGTTTAGTGTGGCTATTTACATTTTTTCTCTAGAAAGGCCTCCAAAAACTAGCCTTGAGCATAAAGATGGGGCTTGATGGTTGTAAGGATCCACCTCTCACAGGGGGGTTGTTGAGCCAACGCGTTGGAATTGGATAAACATTTATCATTGCAATTTCATTCTTTTATTTTTGGTGGCAGTAAGGAGGATCTGTTCTTTCATGCCAGCTTAGAAATGGTATTACCATGTGCCTTCAAGAAAGGCCTCCAAAAAATGCTAGCTGAGCATAAAGATGTGGTGAATGGTTGTAAGCATCACCCTTCCCACAGGGGTTGTCGAAGCAACGCTTGTAGGACCTTGAAAACGAATTACTTACGTATTAGCACGTGCCATTAGGGCAGGGGAGGTGGCGGGAGAGGCGAGCTGGAATTTGACACGCGCTGCGATTGCCTGCTGAAGCAAACGTACTAAGGGCTCGCGAGATCACGGATGGCGTTCGCAGCAACGGATAGAGCCTGGGTCGCAGTTGCTGGTTTTGGTCGTGCTTGCTCGTTCGCACTTCAGAAATAGGACGACAGATGAATCTCCAGTTGTGGAAGTACTTCGCCTTGTGGCGGATTATACAAGCACGCCGAGGAGTTCGGGTTATCATCGACACGATCGAGTTTTCGACCTTGGTGTCGATTCCGCGAAAGGCTTGGGTGGACAGTGGGAGAAGACAGTGGGGAGAATTTCCAGAGCGATGAGGCGCAGACGAGATTGACAGGTTCGGAGAGTAGAGGGGGGGTTTGAGGTTGTCCATTTTCATTCAGGGAATTCCGAGTACCGGAATTGATTTTTCAGGATGATCCGTTCTTTCCCAGGGGGTGAGAGGGCCGATGCTCGGCTCCTTCCAAAGTGTTGTCGATCAGAGCGTGCTCTTTGTGATGGAGGGTGTCACTCAGGCGGGTTGTCGAGAGTCCGGTATTGTGCGTACGAATGCCCGTGCGACTGGAGAACACAAGAAGCTGGATTCCAAGTATGTGAGTATCGTGAGGCGAGAAAGTCTCTCAGCACTATGCACGGCGACGTTACAGACAGCTGGTCTGGTGTCAATTTGGCCGGACTTGTAATTCGGATGGGGGGTGAAGTGCATTTCAAGTTCAAAGGTGAAATGTTCAAGGTTTTTTGATGGGACTGAATCGTACCCAAGGGCGATTTGTGAGGCGATGTCCGCGCTGGGGGAACAGTACCCCTGTTCGACTGCGTGAGGGGAATGGATTCTGCGACTGAAGGCATTTTGGGTGTGATTTTCTTGCGCCAACGGCCGTTGGAACTTGCAAATTAGCGTTTGATTTTCTTCGCACCCGGAAGTAGGGTGTGGTTTGCCACGTGGCACCATGGATGTAATTAATAAATGCATAATAAAACATTTTTCGTGCGCCAACGGCCGTTGGAGACTGAAAACTAGTGTGTGCTTTGTGCGCGTAATAAATCTTAAAATTCTTGTTGTTTTTTCAAGCCAACGGCCGTTGACGGTGAGAAATGTATATCAAACGGTGTCGGTGGGTTGCAGATGACGTTCTACAGGACGGAGGGGGGCGAGTGGATCAACTTGGAAGACAGGCTTCTGGGAGTGGTTAAGAGCGCGCTCAGGCTTCTGCCGGACATTAAGCTGGATTTTATGCCCAAGGAGGGTGAAAGGTCTCTTTTGAGACCGGATGTCGCGAAGGCCGCGGCTCTTGTTTTCAATATCGAGGGTCGGGGACTCCCAAAGCCGACCGTAGAGCCATTTGAGGAGGTGCTTGTGAGGTGTGGTGCTATAAGGCCCTATGATCCATCAATACCCAGCCCAATTTGTTTTCAGTCGATCGATGCTGATGGTAATGAAAGTTGGATACCGATGGCGCGGCCATATGATAGGGGAGAAGGGTTTAAGGGTTTAGGGGAGGTGGGACGGTTCGAATGGGTCATCTTGAAGGACGGCAAGTACTTCAAGCATCACACTGACCTGATCATCGACCGGCTGTTCGTGTCTGCTGGAGATTGCATGTTCTGGTTGAGGGAATACGTGCATGAGTGGGGACCCGACGGTGTTGACGAGTTTGAGAAAGCGGTTCGTGAGGTGATGTACGCGTTGGGGCAGGAGTACAAGTTCGAGTGCGTGACTGACGCGAATCGATTATGCGACTGAAGTGTTGGGTGTGATTTTCTTTGCGCCAACGGCCGTTGGCAGCTGGAAAGTTGGGTGTGATTCGCCACGTGGCACTATGGATGTAATCAATAAATGCATAATAAAAATTTTTTTCGTGCATTTTTCGTGCGCCAACGGCCGTTGGAGACTGGAAAATGGTGTGATTTTCGTGCGAGTAATAAATCATTCTTGTTGTTTCAAGCCAACGGCCGTTGACGGTGAGAAATGTGTATCAAACGGTGTTGGTGGTCGCAGATGGCGGTCAAATGCACGGTTGCGTGGTGCCAGGAAGCGAGAGCAGGAGGGGATGACTTGTGCGTGCGTCATGTCAGCGTGCGAACGGGAATGGCAGGGAGGGTGAAGGATTTGTTTGCAAAAAAGGGGGGATGTATCGCCCGGGATTGCCAGCTTCCATTCGGGACGGATTGCATGCCTTTTTGTGATGGACACGCCAAGTTGTCAGGGGAGATGCAAGAGGTGATCAAAGGAGGCTTGTTGTTTGTGAATGGCGAGTCCAGTGCTGGTGAAGGACCTCTTGTCCTGAGTTTTGAGGTGGACGGTGCTGGAAGTCTGGAAAGAATGGCGGTCCGGTCGCGGGAATGGATGTTGAATCACCCTGACTTTGACTCGTATGCCTACTGCCAAGGTTTCGGGGACGCCGTTTTTACATGGATGCTGTGCTCGGAGGATGACGTGCATGCGATTGTTTCGCATGACGACTTGGATATCGCAGGCGCCATGGGCGCAGACCTGTTGTTGTATTTCATGATTGGATGGGGTTGCGGATTTTTGGAAGGTGATTGGTGGGTCCCGCACCTCGCAAGGCTTACTTTTGCGGTCGGCGAATTGCCTGTACCTGTTGAAGTGTCAAAAACTCGTGTGGAGATGGCTGCCGTTCTGGCATCGGGGGTTAAGCGCCAAGCCCGATTTGCCATGACCGTTGTTGCTGATGCTGAGGGGGAGGAAATTGAAAAGGTCGTGGAAAGGGTCGTCCTGGCCTCTGCTTTGGTGGAGAGAGCAAGGAATGCATGCGACTAGGTGTTTTTGGTCGCCAACGGCCGTTGGACTTGCAAAATGTCCTGTGAGCTGAGTCCGTTTCTTAACTTGCCATGGACGTCGGTTGTGCAGGGGCAGGGTGTAGGATGGAGTGCGGAAAAGAAGGAAAGGAAGGGGGGGAGACTACAAAGGAAAACCTGATAGAGATTGTGGAGGCCGAACTGGAAGACCTGCCCGATCTGGTTCTCGAAGAGGACGGGCAATTGCACGCTGAACGTCTTGATGGCGTGGGCATGATGATGTCGGAGGTTGATGGGTATGGTGGAATTGCTAAAGGTGTATTGCGTAAATTGAGGCGTGAGGAGGATGTGGGGACTCCGGCTCATGTTTTGGTCAGTTTTATGAACGACAATTGGGGTCGAATGCAACCCACTAAAGATGGGGAGGATGTTGACTAGAATGTGATTTTAGGATGAATGTAAATTTATTTAATAAAGAAGAATCATTTGGAAAAAATCGCCTGATGGTGTCAAGTTTTGTGCGTCTAAGGCCAACGGCCGTTGGGGTGTGTGGAATTTAACAGGGCCAACGGCCGTTGACCCTGCTGAATGCGTGCGTTTGCGGGTGGTGTAAAAAATATCGATGTGCACAGATGACCTCATTCGATGACCCCATTCGATGCGAACATCCGGATTGTCAATGGGAAGGAGTGCCGACGGAAAGCGAGTGGTTCTGTCCCAAGCATTCTGACGTATGGGGGGCGTTGTTTGCCGAAATCGAGAGCGGGCTGATGACGATTGACCGTCACATCGTGACGAAAAAGTGGAAGCCTTGGCCCAACAACATGGTTTTGGTCTTGTACTATGTTGACAAGAAGCCTCGATTCATGCTGCGTGATGCAGAGTGGGTGATAGAGGAGGTGGGACAGATGCGACCTGGAGAGGGGATAGGCGGTAAGGACAAGCCGCCAAGGCATGTGTGGGCTTACATGGGAGACCATCCCGACTGTCCAACGGCCAAAGTGTGGCATGATATGGGAAGGGACCTGGCCACGGAGTCCGCGTATGAGTGCGCGCGACTCGTGACAGCGCTCTTGAAGGGGGAGGTGAAAGACCTGATGCGCAAGGGGGGGTTGGTAGAGCAGATTAGACAGCAGATTAGACGTGTGTGTGATTTTGATGAGGAGATTGATGAGAAGCCGGCAAAGAGGGGCAGGATGGACAGAATTGCTCAGTAAGAAAGAGAGGGAGAAAATATGATTTGATTAATCTGATGCGTGTAATTGAAACTAATTTATTTTGTCTCATAAAACTTCTTTGAACGGACCTTTGAACCAACAATTATTGCACAACAAGACTAGATTGAGAATTGTGTGAGAAAGACGCCAGAGGGGGTTCTGACGGTCCTTATTGCCCCTGTTATACAATGGCTGCTGTATGGGACTCATGGCAATTGCGCAGATGGCAACGAAATGCAAAATCTGTACGGAGCCCGTAAGGGTCGAGGGACTGTGCGCGGAACATTACAAGTTCCTACAAGCGCACGACCTCGAGTACCAAAATGCCAAGGATCCATACGGGGGGTGTGGATTTCTTAGATGTGATAGACCACTGGAGGGATTGGATGTGTATTGCAAGACACATCTACCTTTTGCCGAGAAGTTGGAGGACGTGTGCGCTCGTGGGATCGCATACGTAGCAAGTTTGCAGATGTTGATGGGGAAGACCGGAATGACACGCTCGGTCCTCCACTTCACGGCAACGCACACTGGGGAACGGAAAGTTGAGCTGGTGCGCCTCGACAGGCAGGGACTCGAGATTTCGGCAGAGGGGGACAGCGCGTACGGGTTTGCTCATGGGCAAAACGTTACCATGGGGGATTCCTTGCAGGGTGTGGCGCGTGAATGCGCGTACACCTTGATGATGAATAATGGATTTGTGGAAGCACAAAGACTGCACAAGGATATTTTGGAGGCTCTTCTTGCCGCAGAGCCGGTGAGACTGCCGACGCTCCCGAGGCCTGAGGAGCGGGACCGTTTGATCAGGATGGTGGTGAAGGCGGATATAGATGCAGATGTGGAGGCCGCAAAGGCGAAGGCAGAGGAAGCGCGTCGTGCAAAGGAGGAATCGGATCAAGAACTGTTGGAGAAGATGCAGAGCTCCAACAAAATTTTGCATCGTTTGGGGATGGCGGACGTCGCTTATGAATACGAGTCCGGGAAGGGGAAGAAACAAACGAGGAAAAGATAATAATGGGAATGGTCGCCCACTGTTCTTGTCACAGAAATGCTTTTGTTAATGCTGGCGAACTTGGGACGGTCGTCCGTATTTCAACATTTCCTTGCCTTTAAAATTGATTGATGGGTAAATAATAATACTGAGCAAGCCTTCCATTTTATGTGTCTGTGGTCATACAATTTCGTTATTGTTTCAACCCTTGCAACGATGCATGTAAGTCTCAACCTTGGTGTCATGGAACTGCTTGTCTTTGCATATTACAACCCATTAATGCTCGGTTTGCATCATCATGTTCCAAAAAGGGAATAAATGAAGTAGCTATTGAAGCTTGCGTTAGAGAAATCCCCAAATAATCGACTTCTTCTGCTTTACTACTAAATTCTGGTTTATATCGCACATGAACATAATTATTTTCAACACTAGAGTAACAAGAAAGTAATAAATATTCTGGGGCGAATTTAAATTGATCTTGTTGATGTGGAGGTATAAAAATAGGTATTTCACTTTTAATTACTTGATTTTTATGTAATGTATAAAAAGGACAAGAAAACATATTCATTTACTTTATTATGCGTAGCTAAAGATCCAATTAAACCGGTATTAGGCCCTTCTGGCGTTTGTATAGGACCATAATGACTAGGATGTATATCATGTAACGTGCGTGTTTGCAAGTTGGCCGTTGACACTCTACGACGGAGCCAATTTTCGGAAGAACCTGCCTCATTTATGAATGCATCGACTGTGTGCATAAATTGTGATCATTGAATTGAACAAAAAAAATTCTCTTATTGCCCCAATCATGGCTATTCTCTTAATGCCCTATCATGGCTATTTGTTTGTGTATGTTTTGCCCATGTTATTACATTAATGGCATGATGTTGTGGATTGCTAGCTCTATCTATGATGGTTGTTCGTTTGTGTATGCTTTGCCCATGTTGTTACAGTAATGGCATGATGTTGTGGATTGCTAGCTCAATCTATGATGGTTGTTCGTTTGTGTATGCTTTGCCCATGTTGTTACAGTAATGGCATGATTTTGTGGATTGCTCAACCTATGAGGGTTGTTCGTTTGTGTATGTTTTGCGCGCAGATCACAATGGATTGCACCATCTGCCGCAGCAAGCGAAGCCCCCTTACTGGTTCCAAGATCTTATCCTACTGGATGCCAAGCAGGCTGGCGAAGGGTATCCCAGTACGTACTTTGAAACTTGATGCCGCAAAACAACTACAACTTCGTTTTAACCCTTTAGCCGTTTTGAGTGATATTTACAGCGGACATTACATTTTTGTTGCTACGGGATGAGAATTGAGCTTTGTAATGCTAACAGGTGTCACAAACCAAACTGTCCGCTATTTGTAGTGGGCATTTATTGTTAGAGCTTGCAGCTGGGTCCCTGCTCCTCCACATGCAACCTTGGTGTTCATGAGCCCTTTACTAGCTTCCTTTCTGTCAGGGGGTGCTATATTTGGCACCCATAGGACATTGCAATATGACCAATGACATGACCCCCAAGGTGGTGAATATATGTGTGTGCTTGTGTCCTATAATGGACCATAACTAACTATTAGGTTGGTTTGTGGACATTATCATGGAAAGTGACAATTGCCCGGTTTTTATAGCGGGCAGTTGGACACGGTTTTAAGGGTTGACCTATGAGCTTTGTCAGATGTGTGTGCTGCACCGCACCGCTTGCTAACATATTCGGCGGATTTTTTCTTTGTCGTCTGCGTGTCACAGCGTGCTTGTACGCACAACCACCCGCCTTCCCCTCCGCCGGCGCCCCCGCCGCCGGGCTCTCCGCCGCCACCGGTGTTGCCCCCTGCGGCCGCCGGCCCTTCCGCGCCGTCGGAAGCTGCAGCGGCAGCACAGCAAATGCCCCCTCCCCCCGCACCATCGTCGGGGCAAGAGGCGCGCGGCGTTCATGCAGCAAAGTCGGCGAAGGAGCGGAGGAAATCGGCGGCTTCTGGGTCATCGGGTTCCGATGCCGCGACGGCAGCAACTGGAAAAGCAACCCACAAGACACTGCCAGCTGCCCGGGTAGGTGTTACGCACAAAGATGGGATTTTCTTGCGCCATCCTTGTCCTTGTCCTTGTCCTTGTCCTTGTCCTTGTCCTTGTCCTTGTCCTTGTCCCCCACCTTGTCCTTGTCCTTGTCCTTGTCCTTGTCCTTGTCCTTGTCCTTGTCCTTGTCCTTGTCCTTGTCCTTGTCCTTGTCCTTGTCCTTGTCCTTGTCCTTGTCCTTGTCCTTGTCCTTGTCCTTGTCCTTGTCCTTGTCCTTGTCCTTGTCCTTGTCCTTGTCCTTGTCCTTGTCCTTGTCCTTGTCCTTGTCCTTGTCCTTGTCCTTGTCCTTGTCCTTGTCCTTGTCCTTGTCCTTGTGCCAGCACCTTGTCCTTGTCCTTGTCCTTGTCCTTGTCCTTGTCCTTGTCCTTGTCCTTGTCCTTGTCCTTGTCCTTGTCCTTGTCCTTGTCCTTGTCCTTGTCCTTGTCCTTGTCCTTGTCCTTGTCCTTGTCCTTGTCCTTGTCCTTGTCCTTGTCCTTGTCCTTGTCCTTGTCCTTGTCCTTGTCCTTGTCCTTGTCCTTGTCCTTGTCCTTGTCCTTGTCCTTGTCCTTGTCCTTGTCCTTGTCCTTGTCCTTGTCCTTGTCCTTGTCCTTGTCCTTGTCCTTGTCCTTGTCCTTGTCCTTGTCCTTGTCCTTGTCCGCGTCCGCGTCCGCGTCCGCGTCCGCGTCCGCGTCCGCGTCCGCGTCCGCGTCCTTGTCCTTGTCCTTGTCCTTGTCCTTGTCCTTGTGCCAGCACCTTGTCCTTGTCCTTGTCCTTGTCCTTGTCCTTGTCCTTGTCCTTGTCCTTGTCCTTGTCCTTGTCCTTGTCCTTGTCCTTGTCCTCGTCCTTGTCCTCGTCCTTGTCCTTGTCCTTGTCCTTGTCCTTCTCCTTGTCCTTGTCCCCCCACCTTGTCCTTGTCCTTGTCCTTGTCCTTGTCCTTGTCCTTGTCCTTGTCCTTGTCCTTGTCCTTGTCCTTGTCCTTGTCCTTGTCCTTGTCCTTGTCCTTGTCCTTGTCCTTGTCCTTGTCCTTGTCCTTGTCCTTGTCCTTGTCCTTGTCCTTGTCCTTGTCCTTGTCCTTGTCCTTGTCCTTGTCCTTGTCCTTGTCCTTGTCCTTGTCCTTGTCCTTGTCCTTGTCCTTGTCCTCGTCCTCGTCCTCGTCCTCGTCCTCGTCCTCGTCCTCGTCCTCGTCCTCGTCCTCGTCCTCGTCCTCGTCCTCGTCCTCGTCCTCGTCCTCGTCCTCGTCCTCGTCCTTGTCCTTGTCGTTGGCCTTGTCCTTGTCCTTGTGCCAGCACCTTGTCCTTGTGCCAGCACCTTGTCCTTGTCCTTGTCCTTGTCCTTGTCCTTGTCCTTGTCCTTGTCCTTGTCCTTGTCCTTGTCCTTGTCCTTGTCCTTGTCCTTGTCCTTGTCCTTGTCCTTGTCCTTGTCCTTGTCCTTGTCCTTGTCCTTGTCCTTGTCCTTGTCCTTGTCCTTGTCCTTGTCCTTCGTCCTCGTCCTCGTCCTCGTCCTCGTCCTCGTCCTCGTCCTCGTCCTCGTCCTCGTCCTCGTCCTCGTCCTCGTCCTCGTCCTCGTCCTCGTCCTCGTCCTCGTCCTCGTCCTCGTCCTCGTCCTCGTCCTCGTCCTCGTCCTCGTCCTCGTCCTTGTCCTCGTCCTTGTCCTTGTCCTTGTCCTTGTCCTTGTCCTTGTCCTTGTCCTTGTCCTTGTCCTCGTCCTCGTCCTCGTCCTCGTCCTCGTCCTCGTCCTCGTCCTCGTCCTCGTCCTCGTCCTCGTCCTCGTCCTCGTCCTCGTCCTCGTCCTCGTCCTCGTCCTCGTCCTCGTCCTCGTCCTCGTCCTCGTCCTCGTCCTCGTCCTTGTCCTTGTCCTTGTCCTTGTCCTTGTCCCTGTCCCTGTCCTTGTCCTTGTCCTTGTCCTTGTCCTTGTCCTTGTCCTTGTCCTTGTCCTTGTCCTTGTCCTTGTCCTTGTCCTTTTCGTTGTGGTTGTCCTTGTGCTTCTCCTCGTCCTTGTCCTTGTCCTTGTCCTTGTCCGTGTCCTTGTCCTTGTCCTTGTCCTTGTCCTTGTCCTTGTCCTTGTCCTTGTCCTTGTCCTTGTCCTTGTCCTTGTCCTTGTCCTTGTCCTTGTCCTTGTCCTTGTCCTTGTCCTTGTCCTTGTCCTTGTCCTTGTCCTTGTCCTTGTCCTTGTCCTTGTCCTTGTCCTTGTCCTTGTCCTTGTCCTTGTCCTTGTCCTTGTCCTTGTCCTTGTCCTTGTCCTTGTCCTTGTCCTTGTCCTTGTCCTTGTCCTTGTCCTTGTCCTTGTCCTTGTGCCAGCACCTTGTCCTTGTCCTTGTCCTTGTCCTTGTCCTTGTCCTTGTCCTTGTCCTTGTGCCAGCACCTTGTCCTCGTCCTTGTCCTCGTCCTTGTCCTTGTCCTTGTCCTTGTCCTTGTCCTTGTCCTTGTCCTTGTCCTTGTCCTTGTCCTTGTCCTTGTCCTTGTCCTTGTCCTCGTCCTTGTCCTCGTCCTTGTCCTTGTCCTTGTCCTTGTCCTTGTCCTTGTCCTTGCCCTTGCCCTTGTCCTTGTCCTTGTCCTTGTCCTTGTCCTTGTCCTTGTCCTTGTCCTTGTCCTTGTCCTTGTCCTTGTCCTTGTCCTTGTCCTCGTCCTTGTCCTCGTCCTTGTCCTTGTCCTTGTCCTTGTCCTTGTCCTTCTCCTTGTCCTTGTCCTTGTCCTTGTCCTTGTCCTTGTCCTTGTCCTTGTCCTTGTCCTTGTGCCAGCACCTTGTCCTTGTCCTTGTCCTTGTCCTTGTCCTTGTCCTTGTCCTGGTCCTTGTCCTTGTCCTTGTCCTTGTCCTTGTCCTTGTCCTTGTCCTTGTCCTTGTGCCAGCACCTTGTCCTTGTCCTTGTCCTTGTCCTTGTCCTTGTCCTTGTCCTTGTTCTTGTCCTTGTCCTTGTCCTTGTCCTTGTCCTTGTCCTTGTCCTTGTCCTTGTCCTTGTCCTTGTCCTTGTCCTTGTCCTTGTCCTCGTCCTCGTCCTCGTCCTCGTCCTCGTCCTCGTCCTCGTCCTCGTCCTCGTCCTCGTCCTCGTCCTTGTCCTTGTCCTTGTCCTTGTCCTTGTCCTTGTCCTTGTCCTTGTCCTTGTCCTTGTCCTTGTCCTTGTCCTTGTCCTTGTCCTTGTCCTTGTCCTTGTGCTTGTCCTCGTCCTCGTCCTCGTCCTTGTCCTTGTCCTTGTCCTTGCCCTTGTCCTTGTCCTTGTCCTTGTCCTCGTCCTCGTCCTCGTCCTCGTCCTCGTCCTCGTCCTCGTCCTCGTCCTTGTCCTTGTCCTTGTCCTTGTCCTTGTCCTTGTCCTTGTCCTTGTCCTCGTCCTCGTCCTCGTCCTCGTCCTCGTCCTCGTCCTCGTCCTCGTCCTCGTCCTCGTCCTCGTCCTCGTCCTCGTCCTCGTCCTCGTCCTCGTCCTCGTCCTCGTCCTCGTCCTCGTCCTCGTCCTCGTCCTCGTCCTCGTCCTCGTCCTTGTCCTTGTCCTTGTCCTTGTCCTTGTCCCTGTCCCTGTCCTTGTCCTTGTCCTTGTCCTTGTCCTTGTCCTTGTCCTTGTCCTTGTCCTTGTCCTTGTCCTTGTCCTTGTCCTTGTCCTTGTCCTTGTCCTTGTCCTTGTCGTTGTGGTTGTCCTTGTCCTTCTCCTTGTCCTTGTCCTTGTCCTTGTCCTTGTCCTTGTCCTTGTCCTTGTCCTTGTCCTTGTCCTTGTCCTTGTCCTTGTCCTTGTCCTTGTCCTTGTCCTTGTCCTTGTCCTTGTCCTTGTCCTTGTCCTTGTCCTTGTCCTTGTCCTTGTCCTTGTCCTTGTCCTTGTCCTTGTCCTTGTCCTTGTCCTTGTCCTTGTCCTTGTCCTTGTCCTTGTCCTTGTCCTTGTCCTTGTCCTTGTCCTTGTCCTTGTCCTTGTCCTTGTCCTTGTCCTTGTCCTTGTCCTTGTCCTTGTCCTTGTCCTTGTCCTTGTCCTTGTCCTTGTCCTTGTCCTTGTCCTTGTGCCAGCACCTTGTCCTTGTCCTTGTCCTTGTCCTTGTCCTTGTCCTTGTCCTTGTCCTTGTGCCAGCACCTTGTCCTCGTCCTTGTCCTCGTCCTTGTCCTTGTCCTTGTCCTTGTCCTTGTCCTTGTCCTTGTCCTTGTCCTTGTCCTTGTCCTTGTCCTTGTCCTTGTCCTTGTCCTCGTCCTTGTCCTCGTCCTTGGCCTTGGCCTTGGCCTTGGCCTTGGCCTTGGCCTTGTCTGGGTCCTTGTCCGGGTCCTTGTCCGGGTCCTTGTCCTTGTCCTTGTCCTTGTCCTTGTCCTTGTCCTTGTCCTTGTCCTTGTCCTTGTCCTTGTCCTCGTCCTTGTCCTCGTCCTTGTCCTTGTCCTTGTCCTTGTCCTTCTCCTTGTCCTTGTCCTTGTCCTTGTCCTTGTCCTTGTCCTTGTCCTTGTCCTTGTGCCAGCACCTTGTACTTGTACTTGTCCTTGTCCTTGTCCTTGTCCTTGTCCTGGTCCTTGTCCTTGTCCTTGTCCTTGTCCTTGTCCTTGTCCTTGTGCCAGCACCTTGTCCTTGTCCTTTTCTTGCTTGATTTTCTTGCGCCAACGGCCGTTGCAATTTGGAAATTAGGGTGTTATTTTTTTTTTGCCCAACGGCCGTCGGAACCTTGAAATTAGGGTGTGATTTTCATGCGCCAACGGCCGTTGGAACCTGTAAATTAGGGTGTGATTTTCATGCGCCAACGGCCGTTGGAACCTGTAAATTAGGGTGTGATTTTCATGCGCCAACGGCCGTTGGAACCTGGAAATTAGGGTGTGATTTTTCTGTCGCCAACGGCCGTTGGAACCTGGAAATTAGGGTGTCATTTTTCTTGCGCCAACGGCCGTTGGAACCTGGAAATTAGGGTGTGATTTTTCTCGCGCCAACGGCCGTTGGAACCTGGAAATTAGGGTGTCATTTTTCTCGCGCCAACGGCCGTTGGAACCTGGAAATTAGGGTGTGATTTTTCTTTCGCCAACGGCCGTTGGAACCTGGAAATTAGGGTGTGATTTTCATGCGCCAACGGCCGTTGGAACCTGTAAATTAGGGTGTGATTTTCATGCGCCAACGGCCGTTGGAACCTGGAAATTAGGGTGTTATTTTTCCGGCGACGGCCGTTGGAACATAGTACTGACCTTCCGGCTATCTGTATGTTTTTTGCATGTGATCAGGGGCGTCCGTCAAGGCAGAGAACGGAGGAAGAGCGGAGGAGGTGGGCTTACAAGATTGAACATGGGGTGGCGGAAAGGCATCTCACAACATTTTTTGAGGACTGGCGCCAACGAGCTCCGGGCACCGACTTATGGTCGGGGATTGTGAAGACCTTTGAGAGGAAGGGGCTGCTGACGACACGTGCTGGAAATGCGAAGCCCAGCATTTTGGACTCCTGGGAGCCAGCGCCATCCTCTCATGTGCACGACAAGAACCTAACTGACAGCATACAGGCGGCGTTTCATCTGCGGCAGAAGTTTCGTCTAGTGCCAGACGATGTCGACATCGTGGGGGGGTCCGCGATTGCGACTCAAGTACGGGTCTTTACGGACAACTTGTGCCAACTCCCGGAACTAATGAGGCATCGGACGGTGACGGTGCGGAATTGTAAGGGGCTCGCGCCGTGGTTCGTGGGGGCCGGCACAAGTCTGACGAAGGCAAAATGTGCCGTGCTGATCTTCCGGTTTGCGTGGCAGGTGCTGGCAGACCAGGAGCCCGATTCTTACAATGCCTGGCTGGAAGAGAATCCAGGGTTTTCTGACAAAATTAAAAAACTGACGGGGGAGGACAGTGACCGTGCCGTGCAGAGGTTCGGATACTTTCGTTCGCCAACGGCCGAGGAAGGGAGGGCCATTCTCCGGACGCACTCCAAGAAGGATATGGCGGCCGCGTGCTCGCAGGATTTGATCACCATGGACTTGAATACGTCCGAGTGGTCAGATGCATCTGACCGTGAGGCAGTACTTGAGCTCACGAACACCGCGTTGGGCTACATGCTCGCGTACGACAAGCCTTTCGTGTTTGCGCAGTTTGCCGTGCTGGACGGCAACCACTACACGCAGATGTTGAAGTCCGTGATTTTTGAGGGCTCAGACGAGCAAGTGAGGACTGCGATAGCTGGCGAGATTGCCGGTAAACAAAAGGGCAAGTACGTGGAGACAACCGAGGAGGCGTTTGATTTGTGGAGGGGGTTGGTGAGGGACGCGGACAAGTTCATGTACACCAATCTGGACGTGCTCAAGGGCTGGGAGGTGGAGGGGGAAGCACTGATCCCGCCCATGAAGGACATGCGGACGCAAAAGGTAAATATAACGGATCGGGTGTGGGAACGTTGTAGGCACTAGATGTGATTTTTGTTCGCCAACGGCCGTTGGAACCTGGAAATTAGTGTGTGATTTTTCTTTCGCCAACGGCCGTTGGAACCTGGAAATTTTGTTGATATTTTTCTTGCGCCAACGGCCGTTGGAACCTGGAAATTCGGTCGACATTTTTCTTGCGCCAACGGCCGTTGGAACCTGGAAATTAGGGTGTGATTTTTCTTGCGCCAACGGCCGTTGGAACCTGGATATTAGGGTGTGATTTTTCTTGCGCCAACGGCCGTTGGAACCTGGAAATTAGTGTGTGATTTTTCTTGCGCCAACGGCCGTTGGAACCTGGAAATTAGGGTGTCATTTTTCTCGCGCCAACGGCCGTTGGAACCTGGAAATTAGTGTGTGATTTTTCTTTCGCCAACGGCCGTTGGAACCTGGAAATTTGGTTGATACTTTTCTTGCGCCAACGGCCGTTGGAACCTGGAAATTCGGTCGACATTTTTCTTGCGCCAACGGCCGTTGGAACCTGGAAATTAGGGTGTGATTTTTCTTGCGCCAACGGCCGTTGGAAACTGGAAATTAGGGTGTGATTTTTGTTCGGGAACGGCCGATCTTCCAAAGTGTAAGGACAAAATGTCAGGTCGTGTGTTGTATGACCGTTTTTTGTCTCAAACACTGATTCACATTTCATGCATGCAGGGGAGAGAGGCGCATCGGAGGGTTGCCCTGATCGGAGGGGGGCTGAATGCAGAAGACGAGGCCGTTTCCAAAAAGTCGAGGGGGACGGCGCTGCTGGAAGTGCACAACTATTTCAAGACGCACATGGAGGAATCCTGGGATAAGCCGGAGGTGCCCCTTCAGGACCAGAAAGAAATATGGAATTTGATTCATGGGGTTTCAAGCAGCACTGAGAAGGCAAGGAAGGACGGGGAGGGGGAGGAGGGTGGTGAGGAGCGGGTTGGAGGGCGATTGAACGAGGGTGGGTTGTCCGAATCGGAGAAAACCCAAGTCTACGACTTCATCTCGGCTGTGAAGGATGAAACGGTCGCTCCGAACGACGACAGTAGATGTGGAATGCCGATTGAGGACAAGCTGGCCAAGGAGCTTGCAGAGTTTCTGGACATCGTGGCAGCGGACAAGCTGGACGGGGAGGGAAGGGTGATGAGGAAGGGGGGGGGATCAAACAGGAAGGGTGGAGGAGTCTAGCCCGCTTTCGATTCTGGCCGTCTATCATGGCAACCGTGAAGGCCAAACACGTTCCTCCTCAGTGCTTGTATGACCTGACATACATGGCCAAGATCTTCTGCGAGGTGATGGTCCAGCTTTTCATGATCTACAACCGCGATTTGGGGAAATACCCCGAACCACGCGACCTCGGCTGGTTGCCGATGCAGCCTTCGGAATCCGACAGCGCCCTTCAGAGGGTGGCCGATACGGTCGCTGTAGCTGCCAAGAGACTAAGGGCGGTTATCAGGCCAACGGGGAGGGACGATTCCACCTTCCCACTTGCACTGCTGGAGAGGACGGATTTTGGGACGACCCACAAGGAGGAAACGAAATGGTGGGTCCTGATTGCGCCCGAACCCCCAACCGAACAGGCTGTGGTGCCCCAACCCGTACAGCCTGTGGCGGGGGCTGTGGTGGTGACGGGGGCTGTGCCGGAGGAAGGCCAAGCCGAACATGCCGAGGCAGAGGACGTCCAGTCGGGTCGCCAAAAAAAGGTGGGGGAGAAGCGGGAACCCCCGCGGAAGTTTGGGTCGGAGGAGCTGGCATCCGAAATCGAGCAGCAGGGCCCGTGGATTTCTAAGAAAATTTACGGGTCTGACGGGGAAACGACCTGTGAGTTCATGATGAAGACTTTCGCGTGGGAGAAAAGCGATGGGCCGACACGGTTGGCTCAAGTGGTACTTAATGCAATGGAGGGGTTCGAATTTGTTGTGAAGAGGAAGGGGGGGGTGAACCAGCCGGATATCAAGAATGGGATATGGCTGCTGAATTTGGAACACCACGCGAAGCTGTGGAATGATGAGGAATTGTTGAAGGGTCGAACGGGTGCGTGGGTGGAGAAAAGGGACTGGAAGGCGGCGAAGGATTGTGGAGATTTCAATGGTGTGAAGGACGCCTGGTCGTCGTACCTAGGCGATTTCACGGGATTCTTCAACCCACCCGTGATCTTCATTGGGTCAAAGGAGCAGGTGGATGGGTTTAAGGTCCTTCTGAAGGTACTTGGGAAGCGGCCTGAGGGGGAGGATATTTCCAATCCCAACGGCCGTTCGGGCAAGGAAATTGCGGGTGCAGCCCAGAAGCGTCCGCTGGAGACGGCAGGCGCTGGCACCAAAAAGAAACGCCGGAAGCGCGCCGCCTCGGAGACCCCCTCGGCCGAAGACGTCTCAATGGGGGATGATGAGGATGTCGGGTCACATGGGGGTGATGATGGGGAGGAGGTTGGTGATGATGGTGCCGGCGATGATGAGGGGGGCGGGAATGAGGGTGGTGATAAGGGGGGCGGGTCGAAGGACGGAGAGGGGGGGGTTCGAAGGGCGGAGAGGGGGGCGGGTCGAAGGGCGGAGAGGGGGGGGGTCGAAGGACGGAGAGGGGGGCGGGTCAAAGGGCGGAGAGGGGGGCGGGTCGAAGGGCGGAGAGGGGGGGGGTCGAAGGACGGAGAGGGGGGCGGGTCGAAGGGCGGAGAGGGGGGGGGTCGAAGGGCGGAGAGGGGGGGGGTCGAAGGACGGAGAGGGGGGCGGGTCGAAGGGCGGAGAGGGGGGCGGGTCAAAGGGCGGAGAGGGGGGCGGAGAGAAGGGCGGAGAGGGGGGCGGGTCGACCGGCGCATCGGGGGAAGGGGGGAAGGAGGGGGGGGAGGGGAGGGAGGCTCGAAGGGGAATTCGGGGGCGTCTGGGGGGGGATGTTGGGGCGTGCCGTCGACTACTGCAAAAAGCTCCTTTCGCCTGGCGGGCACGTTCGATCAAGAGCAACGGCTAGTCATCTGTCAAAGGGTAAGTTAATCTGAGTGAATATGGTCGGTTAAATTATGATGTTTGCATATTCCCAAGTTTGATTTGCGATTGTAATGATAACTAATTGCGCCGCTCGTCATTGCTTGTCCCACCCACAGGTGACGAGTCTGAAGAGGAGCCGCCAAAGGATGACGCGCATGGCGGCCCACCCAAAGGGTTTGAGGAAGATTCGGAAGAATCGGAAGAATCGGAACCTGAGGAGGAAGCGCCACAAAGACGTGTCACAGTTACCGCAACCCAGCCCAAGCCACTAGACAAGAAAGTGCCACCACCAAGTTGGCAGACGTGGATGGAGAATCTGGAAGGTGGGGGGGGGGGAAACGGGTCGTGCCCCGCTCGCCTGTTGGATGTCCGGTTTCGGTATTGTGCAAGCACGGCGGTGAATTTTGCCAGTATCGGAAGAACCAATCCCAGCGCCTTGATACGTTGTGGAAGCCCACGTGGGCTGCTGATTCGGTGGCTAAACTCAATGCAGACCCAATGAAGCTGGCACACATGCCTGATTTCCACGTCGACACGTTCCTGGTGCATGGAGTCGTTCGAAAGGTGGATAAAACGGGCGTGTGGTACGTTAAATTTTGGGCAGAAGGGTGTGACGAAAAGGGAATCTGGATTAATGGGGAGCAGGGGACGATGCCCGCGGCAATTTTCAAGGTACAACAAGACGAGATGCGGAACTGTTTCAAGCCACCTGAGGGAACGTATTTGGAGTGGTGGATGGACAAGGGGTACCTGGCGACCAGATCTTCCCCAGCGACCAGATCTTCCCCACGACTCCAAGAGAAGGGGGGAGACCAAGCCGCAGGGCAGGGCAAACGAAAACCTCAAGGGAAGGCTGGCGCAGATGTGCGGGAGGGGGGTGTAAAGAAGCCCAGCGGACGGGGTGTAAAGAAACGCCTGTTAGTAGGTAGTTAGATAGCTTGATCTGAACTCGTGTACATTTGTAAAGATCGATCTGTACATCTGTCTCCAGAGCATTCACTTGAATATTCAAAGTTCAAGTGGGAATTACTGGTTGGGTTGTGCACAGGCTTGTGCACAATTTTGGCAATAATTATAATTCGTTCTATAAATAGAACTAGCGGGGTCGTGGAGAGGGTTGTGCAATTGTAAATAATCTACAACTTGTCTCACTTGCTTACCCTCCGAGTGCATGACACTATGACAAAAACAGCCAATTTTACCCCGACTTGAATAAATTTTAATAAATGTTAATAAATTTTAATAAATTTAAGCAATCTAGTAATGAAAAGTGCACGCGGAAAGCGCACCAGTGACCAAATTGCATGAAATGGTAATGATTTCATGTGGAAACGCATTCACAATGAGCATCAATTGTCATGTATTTGTTGTTATGGCGTCTCCTCAAGTAATAAAATTTGGCATGGGTATTGTAGATTGATTGTGGGCCCCCCCCCCTACCCTTGCGCAGGAAGTAGGGCTCCAAGAAAAGTCATATGCCCCTTCTCAGGGATATGTGCTATCCATGTGCTCCCAACGGAAATATATATTTGATCAGGCACTCCGCAAAGGTGAAAACCATTTGCGTTCAGTACCGGGCCGCGGAAAACGCGGAAAAACGCGATCTGCAAATGAATCCGACCGGAATCGAACTGGGGACCTCTCGCACCAATTTTGCTGACTATAGGACGATAGGAAATATATATGTAGGACTATAGGAAATATATATGTTCCAATGTGATTTGATTTAATTAAATGCCCTGTTCCCAAACGTTCGAGAACTGCACACGGTGCAAAGGCAAAAATCCGGAGGACATAACTTTCAAATGTGCGGCGTGAAACAAATGCCCATGTATGCCAGAAGACATCATGTTACTTTAGTGACGCGATGGTAATTCTATCAAGGAGACAACCAGCGCAGGCCAGAAATCGGGTGAATCCGGACCATGGTAGCGCGAGCCTGCCGTTATCTTGTCGGACGCGTGTTCGAGTCGTTCACCTGGGATGATGAAGATGAATGGTGATGGAAATGTGTATCCGTGTGCATTGAAATTATGGCTGGCTTACGTGTAGCTAGCGACTAGATGACCTAGACGGTGGGGCCGGAAACAGCATGCTTGATCAGGGCGTGTAATTCTATAATCACAACAACTTATTGTTCGTGATCTATTAGTAATTACATTCACTGTAGACCTGAATGTAATTACTTTAATATCTTTGATATCAACAGTTGATAAGCCTGTACCAAACAATTCTTTTTCCAATTATACAACATCACTTATAAACGACTTGTATGGCTTTCGACTTTCTATGGTTTCCATTGTACATCCATACTGTAATTCTAGCTTCAAGATTATAAGACAACGAATCCAGTGGGCACCGCAAACTCGGAACGGCTGCTATACTATACGCGATCCAGCCGGTCCACGACCTGTTTGTAGAGCTTGTGCCAAGGGGCAGCACCAAACAGATGTGGGTGACGTTGCAAAAAACACCGGACTTGAGGAAGCATAATGTACCTCGGTCATATTCTTTGACCAACATACAATGCAAGAGTTCAACAAGAGTCTTGATGAAATTGACACGAAAAGTACAAAGACGGGAAAAACGATGCAACTGACTAAGAACAACACCATACTTCACTGTGTGGGAAAGGAGACTGTGAATATCAGGGTAGCGAATAACACATTTGATATATGCAACCCATCCAACTGGTTGCAAGCTAGCCTCAGTTTAGATAGGCTGGACCTCCAGGAAACAAAAGACAGACATGCATGATCAGTCATGTACATGAAGACAACCCTAGAAAGGGCAAAGGATTGAAAATTCTTACATATTTGTATCTCGCATGTACTAAGAACAGCAACAACCATGTGTGAAAACCTTAATCGTGCTAATTAAATGTACTTACAGCATGAAAGTTATGGTTTAATAGTATTTTCTGTGTGCACACGTTGTCGAAACTTGGCAGCCAGCAATGCCGAGCTGAGGTCACGTTCGTAGCGTATGTGATTGTGGTCCATGAGAGCCTGCAGGATGTTCACCGGGTCCGAAATGAACTTGTCGATGCTGAGGATAAGTGCAGAATTGGCCTCCTCTGGTGTCAGCTTGGAGACGCGCACCCGAGACCCTGTATGCCAACACACAATATGAACCACAATTACACCAGTCCAACACGAGCACGTCCCATTTCACTAAAAAGTGGACGGGCGGATTAAAGACAACAACCTCCCATGTCCACACGGGTGCACACGCACACAGTTGTAAGTGCAATACAAAGTTCTAACAGAAAATTACAATTAATTCATTAAGTAATTAAGAACAGACCTCCGTGGGGAGGATATGTAACACATATCCCTGAGAAGGGGCATATCGTTTTGAAAACAACCTGCAGGCGGTGCGTGTAAACTGACACCTACTCGGGGTGCACAACTGAGGTGCACCTGCACCACCATGTATTCCAACAGCTCAGTTAAGTTGCGGACATGCAGAAAATCACAATGCCAAAATAATAACCCAAACAGTCATGCATGCTGAAAAGTAATATTATCACCCAGTTGCCCACTGCTGAACTGACCTGCCTGCCTGTTTCAGACTACATCCATGCATGGGCATTGTAGGGCCCACACCTATGAAACCTGGTATTGCCATGTGAAACTTGGGACATGGCTTGAGCACTACGACCTTGTGTAGGTACGCATGTAAAAAAGAAAATCCCGGCACTACCTTTGGGATCCTGCATACAGTTTGTGCGACCCCAGGGAGCACATGAAAATATGAGGCCTCCAAGCAAATGGTCAAGCAAGCACCAACTACCAAACAAGGTGCCAACCGCACATGGACCAATGAGACAACCAGACATCTATGACCAAACTGCCAAACCAGAGCACCCTCAGATCCCATCTCTGCTCTACTATTCTGCTATGTTATATTTACTATTCCATGCCTGCAATACCCCCTAGTATGGGAACCCACCTCTTGCCTCGATGAAGAACACCTGCCCCATGTTCTCGTACAGGAAACGCGTGTCGGTGAGCATGTCGCCCCCCAGCAAGCTGCCCCGCCAGCTCAGCAGGTTGCGCAGCGCGGGCAGCCGCCGCGCCAGCTCGTACAGCGGGTCCACCAATAGGAACGCGCGGGGGACGACGTCGATATCAATCACGAAGGAGCGGACGTTGTCCAGCAACGGAAACACCGGCCGCGCAGGCCCGGGTGGGGGCACTGCAGCATTGCTAGCTGGTAAGGCCTCACTCGAAGCGGAGACCGCGGCAATGGCCACCGATGAGCCACTGGCAGTCGTCTCACGGTCCACTGACGTGGCTACTGCTGCCACGCGCCCCTGATTGGGCCGATCCTGCACCTGGCCTGCCGCAACCGACACTGTGGACACTTGGACCGACTCAACACTGTTGGCGCCGCGGGTTCCTCCTGCCTCATCGTTGGTACGGGCTCGACTCGTCGCCTCCCCCACAACCACCTTAGTGGTGACCGACTGCGGGGGTGCATCGTCCTTGCCGCCCCAGCTGCCTACTATCGCCCCTAATGCCCGCGACAAGAGCGCGCTGGCACCGTCACTGAAACTGCTGCCTGAACCGGCCCTTTGCCCCCCCGTGATGCCTCCCTTCTGGTCCCCCTCTGCTCGCGCTATCGTTGCCTGCACCGGGGCGCCATTGACCGGTGTACCCTCCTGCTTGGCCTCCCTCTTTGCTTCCTGCTGCGAGGGCGGCACCTGCCAGGCCATAAGCGGTGGCGACCCGAAGCAGTGTGTCGGCAGAAAGCACTGCGCAGGCACCTTGAGCCGCTTGAAGGCCATGATGGACAGCATGATGGCTAGGGGGCCTCCGAGGGAATGGCCCCCGTAATGGAAACGCAGTGGCCGTGCATCTTGCCCCCCCTCCGCTCTGGCCCAATCCTCCCCTTGCACCCTTGACCCGGTGGGCTGCGGCTCTGACACCATGACTGTTACTGGCGCACCATCAGAGGGCGTTTTCACATCTGCAGGGGAGGTCCCAGGGACGTGCTTTGTCGTAGTTGCACCTGGGAAGTTCCCGATCCCACCCCCCAGGAACGGCTTCATCTCAAAAAATAGCTCCTCTGCCACATCCAGTATGCCTGCATGCGCCACCAACTTGGCTTCCGGGGAGCCATTTCTCGTCTTGCCTTTCTCCAATCGCGGCCGCATGCCCAGCTCTCTCTCCGAAGCAAAGTCACGCGGCCTGGGCGTGTTAACATGCAGGCCAGCGCAGTTGTTTCGAGCCAATCGCACAAGGAGCACACGTATGGAACAGGTCCATCTGGGCCAACGGATGACAGGGGGCAACCGGGGTTGTGGGCAAGCAGGCGCCCCGTTGGGAACAAAGAGGTGTCCTATTCGATGAAGAAAAAAGATGGCGCGTCCTTCTGGCAAGCAACGTGAGATTGTGAGGTCAGGCGGATACTGTGAAAATATGGGATGCAAGTTGTGCTAGGCAACAGGGTTGTCGGACAAACTCGCATCGGCAAGGCTAACCCCGATCTTTCCTGCAACTGACCCCCTGGACAAGAGAACAGAAAGTGAATACCAAGACAAGCCAACGGGGGTAGGCACGAAACAAGGACGCTCGTCCACAGATCGTCTGCTGCTCAGTAACGGAGCAGGAACATTTATACAACTGAGAGAGTGTCTGTGAGAGACAATGTTCCACGCACATTTGCATGTGTGTGTGTACATGTGTGTGTGAAGTAACGACACGGTGAGGGTGGTTGGAAGGAGGGTGGTTGGAAGGCGGGAGTGAGAGTGGTAGACGGTGTGCGCGAGCGGGCAAGCCAGCGATTCCACAAACCAAGAAGTCCTGCTAAATCCAATGAGATCAGAAAGTCATCAACTCCGCACCAGAAGGACATGAGCTTGCGCCCCAGCTGTGTGCGGTCCAGGCTCTCGTTGGCCAAGTGTACGCCGCCGATCAGCACGTAGCGGACGGGTCCCTTGGGGTCGCGCATGTCATCGGCGATGTACCACGAGGTGTACTGGGGAGGTGGGCAAGGAGACCGACCATAGTGTAACCACATGACGCAGCAGGTGAGGAGAATCTGGGTCTGCGGAAACGCTCGACATGGGAGTTACTGCAATCAGGAAGACTGAAAGTTGGAAGAGAGGGGCTCAAAGTGTGATGGAAAGTATGAACTTGGACAGACACATATAATGGACACCGGCATACGGACGCTCTGTGAATGAAGAACACTCCACGCAGGTCCTCACACCCTCACCACGGCCAGCATGGGCCCAAGGTAAACACGTTGAGCAAGAAACGCCGCAAAAGGATTAGGGCACACGATGAAGACGAGGAGGAACCGGGATGGCGCGGATTAGGGCACACGATGAAGATGAGGAGGAACCTGGATGGCGCGGATTAGGGCACACGATGAAGACGAGGAGGAACCGGGATGGCGCGGATTAGGGGATGACAAAAAGAGGTGGAACCGGAACCTGGACTGTACTACATACAACACAATAGAACAGCTGATGTTCCTTCGCAGGCCAGCAGCAGTTTATGATCGGGAAGAAACCTACCAGTATAGCAATTGTGATCGGGAAGAAACCTACCAGTATAGTAATTGTGATCGGGAAGAAACCTACCAGTATAGTAATTGTGATCGGGAAGAAACCTACCAGTATAGTAATTGTGATCGGGAAGAAACCTACCAGTATAGTAATTGTGATCGGCGCCTGCAGCGGCCACTCCATCGCTGCCATCGCGAGCGCACAAAGTATCAACTCTTCCGGAAAACCTTACGACCAGTTCTACGGAGACACAAAAAAGGACTTCCATTCGTCTTCCACGGCTGTGCTCAGCGTGATGTCCTCTCTCCCTCCGTACACAGACACACCTCCCTTTCCTTTCTGATCGGCTATTCGTGCATGAGTCCCCTATCAAGATATTTTATTTGGGCACAGGATGATGAGGGGACAGAGGGAGACTTGGATGGCAGACGGGGGAGGACCCAAGTGCAGGTTACCCAAGACACCCACCTACCATCCCGCGTGCCCCGGAGCGTTGCAACAAGGCAGAGCTTACATTAGGGCTAAGGCTGGGTGTGCGTTACTACACCAGGCTGCCTTTGCCTACCAGCCAACCCTATCTCCCGAGCACAGCGCCCTCCAACATGCACACATGGAAATAAATATGAAGGACATGACTTGACATCGAGCATGTGCTATGGACAAGCGAGGATGGACTAACACCTCCCGGCTGTGTTGAGGCATATGTGAACACCTCGAAGCAGCGCAGCACTGGGCACTGGGTGGAAGTGACGTAAGCGGGGGGACAGGTGGCAGCTGCCATGGAGCGATACATGCAGCCAAATCGTTGTGATGTTTGCTGATTCAGGCTATGGCTTAGTTACCCACGCGATGAGTGCGGTGTTCATACAACCACGGTGCGTGCTGGACAATGCCCCGTACCAGCTACCACCACAGATGTACGCCCCAGCTGCAGGCATGCTGCCTGTGTTCTGTACGCCAACCGCCCCTGACCCCCCCCAAAAGTGTCAACTACTGTGCAGACCTGCCTCGGCTGGTGTTTGACCCCACATCGCAGTACCCAGCGGATCTTGAGCGTGAATATTGGGTGCGTGCGCGGTTGCTGTGAGAATAGTCCAACTTGAGCAGCGTTGGCGTTTTAGCTGTTGTTTTAGGGAAGTATATTTGACCCATGCGGGCAGGCAACGGCAAGAATTATACGGGTAAATCCTATACATGACACGGACAACCCAAACCGCAACTGGCCAGGCATGCACAAGACAGCGCGCCAACGGCAGGAATCAGCCGGCGCGGACCTGCGCGGTACCTTGTTGCGTCCGCTGCAGCGTTTCACAAGCGAGCGCACGCCCGGATGCAAGTCCGGGTTGCTGTAGTAGCAGACATCAGCCAGGCTCGCCATCTTCACGGCCATCTCGAGATCCTCTACCTCTGTACGGGGCGAACAGACACATTACCGTGTTCATGTCCGGATACGCGTATCAGAATAGATGTCGGAAGATTATAACAAATTTTACGCAGACAGCGGGTACCTCCCGGTGCGCGCTAACTGTTGGCGAGCAGACGGCTCGAAAGCTATATGAGTTTATCTTTTCCATCACATAGGAACAGCGGCTGCAAATGACCAATCCATATCCCTTCATTGCAGCGCCCTCCCATTTATTTCCAAATTCCATTCCCAACAACCGCCTTCAAAGAGAAATTACGCGCACCTGGCGAACTTCCCGGTTTGCTCTTCAAGGCGGCTTCTACGTGTTGATATCTGTAGCTGTTGCGGTGCCATTGCGCGCGCTTAGAGCCACCAAAGGGTCCGAACCCTCGCAAGGTCCGGGATGGTAACAGCCACGTAGTTTTCTGACGCAACCCCGGTCCACTCCGGCATCGAGGCGATAAACACCCAGGTAGTGAAGACTTACTTTTGACGGCAGTCGGAAGGGGAAAAACAGCACAAACATTAAAAGATAACCGGCATTTTGCAACACTCATTGGCACCGTACAATGGCCTGGAAAATGGTGACAATCCGGTTCACCCCGCGGGCAATGGCAGACTTTGTTTGCTCGCGAAACAAGGTAAAAGCGCGGGTAATCGGTGCACTGCCGATGTGGCAGTCGTCAGGAAGACACTCGGGTACGGATAGACTAGGGCCGTGGCTCCACGAGCTACGATGTGTGTACAGTTACTACAGTACAGTGCCCAGTAAATATTCCTTACAGGCGTGTACCATGACGTCGCAAAATTCTGTTGAGGTACCGGAGGTCCGGAACCCCGCGAGTTCCGCCTGATGAATTGACGTGGCATCGCGGATCGCTATTCGCTGATCGCTCCATGCGTTGTAACGGCATGTTGCTGCCGCCAGTGAACGGAACACGCAGCGGGTGTCAGGTGACAGACTTAAAAGGCAAGTAATTTTGCACTCCAGCGACCAGTAGGGGTCTCGCACCAGCGAAACTACATAATTGCCAGGATTGAGCGTGGCTTGGCGAACTGACACACTTGTGATGTGCACGAAATGGTTTTCTGATGGCAATTGGCCATGCTGAATAATGTAAAAATGCAGCTTTAATTATAAGCATTATCGACGAACATAGTATTGACTACGCGCGAGCAACGGTATCTGTATTTTCCGCGCCGTAGTTTTTTTATGGCTCTAATATGAGTAATGACGTTTCGGGACAGGCTGAGTTTTCGCGCTGAATAAGCCCTCCATCTTCGTCTTTAGCGGTTTTTTCTTTCCTGTGGTGGAGAAGTCTCTTCACGTATCGATGCAGCCGCACTGGGGTCGATAGACAAACGAGTTCGCCAATTCTGTGCACCCTATTGCCAGACTGCCAAGAGCGCCTGGAGTGATGCCGCTTCGAAGTCAAACTTGTACGGATCTGTAGCCTTCGGTGAAAAAGAGCTGCGAGTCGCCATTGCAAAAGTATAGCACATGAGGCACCCTGTGCAGGTCTATATTGGGATACTTGGATTAGCGTCTATATTCGCCAGTTTCCTGTTTTCGCTGGAAACGTTTCATGAGAGCCGATCCAGGCATTCAGATTGGTATCTATACCGGGGCCCCCGGATTATTGGCGATGAGCGCCACGACCAGGCAATCAGGACTGCCCGGGAAGCGGTCGCAGCTCAGGTTTTGAGCCAGGGTTCTGAAAGAACCAAGTTTGGAGTGATCCTGGCCAGAAATGGTGAGCATCGGCAAAGACGTATCCAGGCGCTTTCGCTGTAGCAGCCGCAGGTTGTGGAGATGATGTTTCTGCAGTTAAAATCTGTCAAACGAACTAGTAGCTCTAGTATTGCGACACAGTGAGTCAGCCAAGCCTATGTGCTTTTTCTTCCTTGACCTGATCTCATGTGGGAAAAAAGGCGGTTTCATCCTCTTGCGGTTATATTCATGGATGAGAGTGGTAGCCGGTTGGCATGGGTTTGGGATGGCTTTGGCAGTAGATGGACACAATCTATTCCCAAAATGCTTGCAAGGCTTGAAGAAAATTGTGAGGGCTTTCTGATGGCAGCAATTTGCTACAATGCCACGCACATGCAGGGACGAAGGGTCAGGAGCAGCTGGCACGCAATAGGCGTGTCTTTTGTGCCTTGCTTGCAGATTTTTTATGCGACTGCCTTGAATATTGCCAGGCTTCGGAGGCAGCGTGTGGGAGGGTGAAATACAACCTGCACAATGTCGTTTGTGTTCCAAGCCTATCTGTGGGCTCTGGACCATGGGGCAGCCTTACTGCATCGGCTATGAGTCAGCCATGCTTTGCCCATGCAGAGAGCCACTCTCTGCTGAGATGCCGTCATGCCCTAGCCATGGCTTAGCCATGAGCATCTTCCACCCCATGTCCGCAACTTTGCTGAGCTGCTGGAATACATGGTGGTGCAGGTGCACCTCAGTTGTGCACCCCGAGTAGGTGGCAGTTTACACCCACCACCTGCAGGTTGTCGCCTAGAAGGTATCCAAAGCCCTTTCCCTTAAGGTTCTCAGGGATATGTGTTACATATCCTCCCCACGGAGGTGTGTACTAAATTAATTAATTAATTTATGTCGGATGGACTATCATAGCATATTTTCCCACCAGCAGCTTCGCTGACAGATACGGTAGGCTGTGGTGGAATGCTTCTGCAAAATGGAGTGTTCAACATGTTTGGCAGACAGTGATGGCCACCTAAGGACCATCCAAGCTGAATTTACAGTGTTAGACTACATACGGTGTTATACTATAACAAGTGTTGTCCTCCCCGGTCTACACCCATTTACCCCACCGCTGCCCCACTCCCCTGCAACCACATCCCTATCCCTCATCCCATGACGGTGGCCTGTTTTGACTAGGACTAGTGAATCTTACCCTTTTGGGAAATGGAGTACTCTCGAGAAGCCTACTGTAATTCATCTTGTCGCGCTTGCTATTGTTACTGCCGTCGACCCTGCCCTCCCTGCCCCACCCCGGCAGGCATGGATGGCCCCGCGGCGGAGCTGGGCCTCTACTCGGGCAAGTTTGCATACGCTGTGCTCACCAGCTGGAACGCGAGCAGCCACTACTTTGTGGTGGAGCCGTACCCCTCGGCGGGGGCGAGTGCGCTGCTGGACAAGGCCGACCCGGACGGCGTGCGCGTGCGCAGGGTCCCTGTGTTTCCCACGCGCGCCTTCTCGCGGTTCCCCAACCTCTACTTTGACTTTGTGTACCTGCACTCGGGCCACACGTACGGGGACATCATGAAGGACCTGGAGGAGTGGTTCCCGAAGGTATTAGTGGGGTGGTAGTCCATGATATGAGAGGGGTGGTTGTCGAAGGTATGAGTGGGGTGGTCGTCCATGATTTGAGAGGGGTGGTTGTCGAAGGTATGAGTGGGGTGGTAGTCAAAGGTACCAGCTGCAAGCACACTAGGGGCAACTGGTGTGAGAAACACTCAATGACTGGAACGCAGTCACGATCAAAGTGCTAAGTGGCAGTTCTGCGGGGCTGTTGTGGCTGTAGCTTCTAGTTGCTCACACTACAGCATCTATCGTGTTTACTCACAGTTCAGCATCTGCATGCTGATGGGGTGCTCCCTGCCTCCTTGTCTGCAAAGCCAGTCATGTGGGGTTGTCAGGATCGCAAGCAGTCGTTGCTGTGGGCCCCTCACCTGCTGTCTCGCCAAGGGAGCCGCTACTGCTCAACTTTGAACATGCTCGTGAAAGACCCCTGGTGAATGACCACCGAAAACCTGCAAGCCCAGAGCAAACGTTTCAAGGGGGCGGGCAAGCTGTTGCTCGTGTCCGTATGGAAGTGAGGATTCAGCTTGGGTTCAGTGACAGGTTTCATCTGGAGAAGTTGTGCACCACGATGACTTTGGTAATTAAAGGGGTGACAGACAGGCTGCCCTGTGGTTTGGCAAAGTTGTGGGGTGTCAGACAAGTACGATTAAACCTTGCGATCTCTCTGTGTGCACCGATTCGGCCTCGCTGCAAACACACCCATGTTGTCCCTGCCCCATTCTGTTCCTGGCTCATAGCTCCTGTCCCTGCTGTGCGGTGATCCGTGGCATACAGATGAGGGCGGGTGGCCTAATGGCGGGCTATAACTACTGTACCACGGAGGAGCAGCGCAGGCTGGAGCCCGACAAGTATGCCAACAAGCCAGCATGCTTTGAGGTCAGCGTCTGCGCTTACTTGACATAGTGTCATACACTTTCTGGCCATGGTAGCTGTCCTTGCCGTACCCCATCAGGCCCAGCCGATTGCCCTACCCCATCAGGCCCAGCCCCCCCTCCCATGGAAATGATGGCATCTTGTGCTGTGCAGTCTGCTGCACGTTCATGATTTATGCGACATGGAATTCCTGATATCTTTTCTATACTAAAGCGGCGCAGATGTCTTTGGCAAACTACACTCGTGTGTTTTGTTAAATGGTTGATATGACCGCTAGTGCGCACTCTCCTACATAGCTGACACCCATTTCCTGATCTCGGGGCTCATGAGATCACGCTTTTTGGTGGTTGTATCAAAACAGAACCTGGCCAGTGTATCATTATTTTTCGACCACTGTGTGTGTTTCACTGTCAATAACACCATGTTTGCACCATGTATCTTTTTGTACCATGGACCATGTATATTGATCTGCGTCATGCGCTCTCTGTGCTGCTGTGCTGCTGCTGCCACACGGTGCCGGTAAACCACGCAGGACCCCATGCCCAGCGTGCGCAAGCCATACAACATGGTGCGGCCTGAAATTGTGCAGGCGGCCGCGCCACGTGGCATCCTGGGGGCGGTCGACGCATTTGCGGGCGATCTGAAGTTCAACGTGTCGTTTACATTAGAGGGCAGGGACCCAAACCGGCCATGGGAAGGCAAGGGGAATGCAAACCCCAGCTGGTTCTTTTTCGTGTAATTTTAATGCCTGTGAATCTTGATCTCAACCTGCGTGTGTTTGTCAGTGCTAAATCGGTCGCTGGTTCCAAGGTTGACAGCCTGATATTTGGGATCCAAGCCTAGCAAGATTTTGAATATAGCTTGATCAGCATTTTCTCCTCGTTGTGTGCAAGACTCGCTGCTAGGTTTGTGGGTCTAGAAGCATCAATCTGGGCTGAAATAGACAACTATATGCTAGCTAGGTGGCTATAGCATGAAGCACATTTAGCTGCATGGAATTCTTTGGTAACAGAATAATATAAATTTACACATCAATCAATTTTATAAAGTGAGACAGCTATTCTTGGACGCATGGCGATCCAACGTCGTGGAGGGACTAGTTAGGGTAGTTGTCTGAGAGCTAGGAAAGACGCGAAGACTGCGGGCCGGAGCCGCGTGGAGCGCCCGGCCTACCTGTAGGAAGACCTGCATGAAGGGAGACACAACTAACAAACCATAAATAAATAAATTAATTAATTAGTACCATAAAGGTTTATTTTAAGTGAGGCAAGGTATATAGTATAGAGGCACGGTAGGACTGTTTGCACCCACCCATCCATCCATCGGGGTTAATGCTCCGTGACTCCCCAACGGCAGCACGAGTCCAATTAATTAATTAATTAATTACTAAAACTAATTACTAAAACTAATTAAGGTATATAGAAACTGGACTGGCTGTCTCCTTGATAGAAAAAACCAAAACTAAGAAGGAAAAAGAGAACACACACGAAGCTAGGGGTTAAAAGAAAAAGTAAGAAAGTATAAATTTAAAGTGAAAAAAGAAAAAGAAAGAAAGAAGGAAAAGAAATTTTAAATTAAAATAATAAATAAATAAAATGTAAACTGTAAAGAGTAATTTAATAATTTACTTAATTAATTAATTAGGAATATAACGCCGTTGGGCCGGAGTATATGTAGCACACAGCCCAGAGAAGGGCACATGAGCCTATAATACATTCTACTTAAGCTACTTCCTGCAAGGGTGGGAATGTAAACAACACTTGCTCTAGGTGCACTAGGGCACCTGCACCACCCAGAGTCTCGATCGGGCAACACCCAGCTTTAGAAGGGGAGCCCGTCATAGGTGGGGAAGATCAGCATAGCTATACAAGAGCTAGAGCGTGGCCTCTCCTGAAGCAGAGAACAGCTCTCTGCATGGGCACAGCATAACTAGATAAAGCTAGGCATCATCTGGAGTGTGGCACATCATAGGCACACATGTACATGGCTAAATGAGACTCGTGAGTCAGCTGGTATAGAGCCTGTAGGAGGCTTACATGTACATGGCCACGGTCTATCTATTCCACACTACTACTCACTGTATTCCCCTAAGCTGGGGCTTCTCGAGTCGGTGGGGCCGCGGGGGTCGCATGCCAGGGCTTGTGGCCTACGTAGATGGCCGCCCCCTTCCAGTACACCGGCTGCCCCGCCTTGGTCTGCCGGAGCTGGAGGTAGGTCGGCCATAGCTCCCGTCGCCGTTGTTGCTGCGCCAGGGTCAAGTCGTCGTCAAGGGTGAAGTGAGTCTTCTCGAGCCGCTTGCGGCGTCTGAGAAAGGAAATCTTGCTTGTCCGCCGGGTTCTTGAAGGTGAGAAGGAGCGGGGGCGCCCCTGCCTTACCCCGCGCGCGGGAAAGGCGGTGGGCGACCAGGTCGATCTCACCAGGAAGGCCCATGAGACCAAGAATTTCTCGCTCAAATGCACGTGCAAGCTTCTCGGAATTCTCACCGTCCTCCATGTCGAAGTTCTTGACGATGACGTTGAGGCTGCGCTTGGCGAGCTCGATCGGCCTCCTCGCGGAGGTCAAGCGTCTGCCGCTGGAGCTGAGCTGCGTCGGCGGAGGTGGTGGAGGTGGTGTGCTGCTTAAGCATGTCCGCCCAGGTCGTGATGGGAGGAGCATCGCCGGCCAGGCCAGCAGGGGCTGGCTTGGCGGCAATGTCCTTCACCGCCTGGGCGGTGAGGCCTGCGGTGTTCTGCAGGACCTCGATAGCGATGGCATTGTCCTTAACCCTTAAACCGTCTTGACTGGGACCACGAGAACGGACTGAGTTGACCTATCTTTGCAAACACGCTAGTATCAAGCCCAATAACATTTTCTGGCCCACCCTTGTATCCAAGCATGCTTTTATATCAAGTTTTGATGGGGTCATGTTGTTGGTCACATTTCCATGCTCCAAGGGTGCTATAAATAGCATGCCCCCCAAGGGGGTACCAAAAAAAAAGGGTATGAGACCTATACCATGCAATATAAACCATTTATACAAATCAGTTGGGCTTGGCCCTTCAAAGGTAGTTTGCTATACTCACAGGCATGGCATAGATGCACTCACATCATGAAATGGCAGAGAGCTGCCTACCACAGCTAGCAAAATGCCCAAAATAACTCAGTCCGTTATAACGGCCCCAGTTTTTAGGGTGTGTTTCGCTAGCACTACCGTATAGTTTCTTTGTGGCAACCTGGCCAACATCATCATAAACAACCACAAATGCATCCAAATGCACAGCCCCAGCATACAGAGCTACTGCCATTCTATGCATTGGGTATAAAGCTTGTGCAATCAACCATACGCACACGGACGGTCGCAAGGAGGAGGCATAGCAAGGTGGAGATTACTAGTGCAGCAAAGGTATAAAAAAGCACCCCTAAAGTGTTGTCAATGATGAGAAAAACAAATGGTTTAAGCTGGACATGCTGCCATGCCAGCAGGGTCATGTTTCTAGCTTGCAAGGAGCACACAACAAGAAGCTAGCAAGACATGAAGTGGTGCAGAAAGCTTGCCATGGAAACACTACTTTCGACCTGCATGAGCGAGGGATAATCACCTTGGTATTACATATATCTTATCCATGAACGACCCCGACCGTGTTCTCACCACCATGAGGCTAATATTGGCTGAACGGAAGTGAATATGGGCTAAAATCTGCCCGACATTGGCGTACACCAACCAATTGACAAGCCTGTGCAAAGAAGCAGCAAACCACAAAAAAACGATTACAAACCTTCTAGTACAAGCCTACGAACAAGTGCCAAACGTTAAACTATATATACTGGGTTCTTACAAGACGCCAGCGCTCAAATACGTACCAGCTGGAGACCGGACGTTACCTTGCTTGCGGGAGCCAGCACCCCCACATTGTAGATGTATCCACCGCGGCTTTTTTCAACACGCCACTAACCACAAATGCTAAAAACAATTTATATATTGCATCAGTGCGCAAACAAATGGACTTTCGCTGCGATTAATGACGTAGCCCTGGCATGCTCATCGCCTGGCCGCCCTAACGAGCTGCCGCAAGGAAAAATTGCTCCGAAGCCTACATTCGCATTTCTATCTGTTCCGCAGCTAGGTATGCAGCATGTTTATGACATAAATAATATTTCCACAAAATTTCAGCGCAATCTGATCATCCGTGCTCCTGCCCCAATCATCTTTTGCTTCGCCATAGCCGGAATATTGCATGCACGACAAAATTATTTTTATGCACGTCGTCTTCGTTCGACCATGGTACCCCCCTGGACTTGCAAGCGCGTAGCACCCTGGCCAAGTGTCCGATGGACGGTCTGAGAAGTGCTGCGGATAGGCCACGTGGCCAGCTTTCAGGATCCGTCGAGTTGACCGTTAAATTCAAAGTGGCGCGGCGCCCAGTTCTGCCACAAGCTCGGTCCGTTTAAATGGTCCCAGTTCGACTGGGACCATTATAACGGACCCGTGACGATCATTTAAGGGTTAAGACGCTGGTCGATGTCGCGGAGCTGGGCGGTGATGGAGTCGGTGGAGCCGGAGGGAGGGGGGGGGTGGAGGCGAGGAGGGTCATGCATGGCGATGGCGGTGGGGATGGTGGGGTCCCCGAGCTCAGCAGCCAGCGTGCGGCCCACAGCTGCCACATCTGCAGCAATGGCGGGGCGTCACGTGCTGTGAGAGGGCGTCGTTGAGGTGGCCGCGGAGGAAGGTGGATTCGGTAGTGGGGGCGGGTTGCAGGAGGTCCGCGGCCGAGCGCTTAATGAGGGTAAGGAGAGCTGCAAGCTGAAGGCGGGGGCGAGACCAGCCGGCCATGTTGGCCGAAGAAGGGGCGTCAGATACGCTATTGGAAAACCGGCCGTCAGCTCGATCCGTTGCGGAAAAAGTGGGTTCTGGAACGGAATTGCTGGCACAGGGCCAGCAGTGAGGCGTGTGACCCGTAAAACACGAGCTCCAGTATCTTGATGGATGGCATTTCGAAAAATTTACTTAAGGACAATAATAATAACATCAATCAATTATATTATAAATAAAATTATGAATGGTGCTCGATCACGTACATGGCGCCGATGCATGGACGCTCACGGTCCATGGACAAGATGGTCGCACGGCTGGATGGCACGGTTTCCAGGATGCTCCGACAGGTCCTGACCGTAGGGTTTTCAACAGATAGGTCGAGTCTTTGTATCAGGGTATGCCTCGCATTTCGGACGAGATTAGGCAGCGTAGGATATCTAGCATTCGTAGGACATCTTGCTCGATCCGCACTGGTCAGTCAGGTAGACACCGACCTCGGTCTGGCCAGCCCCCTGCGGCTTGGCCAGCTAGCCAGGGCGGCATATCCTGACCTGGCCGCCTGGCCCCAAGGACATTCCTAGAAAGCTGGTTAAACCTGCCATGAACTACACACAGACAGATGCTGCTGGCCGACCTAGTGGTCCCAGCTAAGTTTGAACACTGCATTTTCTCCCTCTCTCTTGCTTGTTCAACTGCTATGCAGAACAATTGAGGAGGTGGCCACAACACCTTGAAATGGCCTTTTTTTTTACATAAATTAGATGGCCCATGGCAAGTTTATTGTCAGATTGACCTAGGAATGGATCCCACCACTCGACCCGGGATGTGTCTGGCTAGCGGTGGAGTATTTGAGTCAAAATGATAACCACTAGTGCTCACCACTAGACACTCCCGGCCAGTTAGGCTCGAAACACACGCCCTGATCAATTAAGCAAGCTGTTTTCGGCCCCACTGTCTAGGTCATCTAGTCGCTCTACACGTAAACCAGCCATAATTTCAATGCACAAGGCTACACATTTCCATCACCATCCATATTCATCCTCCTGAACGACTCGAACACGCGGACAAGATAACGGCAGGCTCGAGCTACCATGGTCCGGATTCCCCCAGTTTCTGGCCTGCGCTGGTTGTCTCCTTGATATTTGAGTCAAAATGATAAGTTTACATCTAGGCGGTACGTATTCCCTGCTTATAAGTTACTCCAGATCCTCCAAGGCCAAAACTGGCCACCTAGTAAACCACTTGCACTGGCATATAAACAATATAATTGATCTCAGATTATACTGTAATTTTATAATGGTGACGAATAATAGTTGTTCTGACCTTGTACAAAGTTCTACACCATTTGGAGCCCTAATTAGTGACAAATGAAAGCAAAAAATTTTTGATAGCATTTGTCATTCATGGCCATCTTTAATCAATATTTAATCCAAATAATGTCAGAATGCCACCAAAACTTATCGCAATCATGCCAGCACCTGACATGCACATGGTCTCAACAAGTCATGTGCAAGAATTCAGATCATGCAAAGCCCGAAATGGTGACATTTGCCAGCATTTGTCACCATTTTTTGCCTTTCTACTCACAATTTTAACAACACTAACCACCAAAACACTCCCCAAGCTGGGGCACATCATGTTAAATCTTTGCAGGCAACTCAAGAATGACTAGTACAAACAGTGTGCAAAACCTTGGTGCATGTGAATGCCTGAGTGGTGACCATTGCTAGCGTAACGCATCATGTAAGGTAGACATTGCCAGTATTTATGCCACAAAGCTGTGATGTGCAGTGGATGTCCATATTTATAGCCCATGACAACATACCTCTGAACTAATTGGCACATTGCAAAATGTGAAGGAAAGGTGAACAAGACATGCCACGTCACTAACACAGCCCCTTGAATGCTACCAACACCCCCCATGCATGATATAAACTACGTGTTATGCATGCATGTCGAGAATTCTATGCCGAGCGAGGTGAAGTGACACCAAGGTTGGCACATGTCACCTGTCATCCGCGTATGCTCACATGGTATGGCATTGGCATAATCCCATGTCCCCATCTCTTGCAATTTGTGCGCACCGAGCCACCCATGCAGTCACCCACCCATGCAGCCACCTGGCCGCCTACCCACACAACTGCTCACACACTCGCGTGCCCGTGCACCCAGACACCCACCCGTCCACACACACAGTGACCCACCCAGCCAGCCAGCCGCGCACGTGCTAACCCACCTTGTATAACCACGCGTGCACCTAGGCACCCAGCCACCTACCAACCCACTTGGACATCCACCCACCCACCAAGGCACCTGCGCAACCCACACACCAATCAGGTAATAAGGAGGCATTTCTGGTCGGCCTGTCACCTTGTGGTTATAGAGCATGCACTCCACCGTGTCACGTTCGTGCTCCATATCCGCATCTAGTTGGGCCAACCTTGAGCCCACGGGGAGTCCGGCTTAGTTGTGCTGACCGGGTTGAACCCTGCTAAGCGACCTACAAACGCAAGTATGTGTTGGTAAAATCATCAGAGATAAAGCCCCCCTGTGGCGAGGTTTTGAAAAGGACGTAGAGAGCGAAGAAAATCCCTTGCATGATGCTGGCGCACTGATCGTCATTATATGGTGCCGTTTAGTGATGACTCCAGGCGGCTGTCGACTCAGTCGATAAATCATACAAGTCGCACCATCTGTGGCATTGTAACCCAGAGATGGTGAATGGTTTTGGAAGTCACTAGGTGATCCAGTACTACCATCCGTCATGTCGGCGTTTGGCCGTTTGCAGTGTCGTCCAGGCGTTTGCGAAAGGCTGTAGACGTTGTCGGGGTGACAAGGCGATCGGTGATGCCTTATAATATATTAAGACCAGAAAAATTATACGATAGCCTTCGAGCTTAGGCGGATAACGTGCGATAGGGGCGACTTCCAACTGCGCAACGGATATAATGCATGCCAGCCTTTGTGATCAAGTGCCCTCTAACAGAGAAATTATTCACCCATGCTCTGCAAACTTTGTACGGCTCAACGCCTTTTTTATCAAGGGTCCGTCACTGCAGAAGATCTCTAACTCGTTGAAGTTATTGCTTGGTTATTGTGTGAAGTCTTAGACTGCATGCTACACTACAAAAGATGACACGGAAAGGCGAGCTTCGATGCCCGGCAACATCGACCGCTTTGCCGGCGCAGAGGCCAACGCACGTGCCTGACTAATTAGAGTTGCATGCCATGCAGGGGTACTTTTTGGTTGTTACGAGTTCCTTTTTCTTCCCTATAGTCTCTATGTTCCGACAAAATTTTCTCGATGTTAGACCATGTGCATCCTTGGTGCTGCCGAGCTCGTCGACGTCGATGCGCACGTGCGTTGGCGGATCCGGTTTTTCTAACTGGCTGTCCGCGACACTCCCGGAGCTAGTGTATACCACCCCCCGGGGGGGCATTTTCTGGGGTGGGGGGGTGGGGGGGGTCTTGACCCCCGACCCCCCCCCCCCAGTTTCGGGGGGGGGGGGGGGGGGTCGGCCCCCCAAAAATTTATATATCCTTAAGTGTATTAAAAAACAACTCTCTGCTTGGGCGCGGGTAGTTCCGGTGGGGCGCGGGTAGTTCCGGTGGCAAAACGCAGGGGAAGTGGCGCGGGGGGGGGGAGCGGCCTCTGAGAAGTAAGGAATACTAAGCGAAAATGCCACGTAGGGGCACAAAGAGAGACTGGACTGAATCGTATTGAGTTGCTGCAAATCATGATGAAGGGAAGAAGGGTTTAGGGGAGGGGAAATATACCTGGGACGCAACAGGGTTACCTACTGGCTATATTTGGAATAAACGTACACCTATTTACCTGGAAATATACCTGGGACGCAACAGGGTGTTTACTTGCATTCCTCACGGTGACCTTACGCGCGTCACTTGGCTCCCCTGGTCACATAATGCTCCTTTCTAAACCTTTCACCTATCACACTACCCTCAGTGGGTAACCAGCTGGTCGATACGTGGTACCTCTTAACCTACCGATATTCCGCTATTGGTTAATAAAAAATACCCATTTACCCGGAAAATATTTATATTTCAGGGAGGGGGGGGGGGGGTCTGCATCCAAAACCCCCTAACCCCCCCCCCCCCATTTTCTTGGGGGGGGGGGGGGGGGGTCCAACCCCTTACCCCCCGCCCCCCCAGTTTTGGGGGTGGGGGGGTGGGGGGGGGCTACCCCCCCCCCCTGTATACACTAGCTCCGGGAGTGTCGCGGACAGGTATTTCTTATTCCGGGGCCCAATGGCCGGCGCCGCGCCAGACTCGCCCGCCTTTGGGCTTTGGGCGTCTTGGAATTTGGCTTTGGGCGTCTTGGAAGTTGGCTTTGGGCGTTTGCGCTTTTGGATTTCTACACTACACTGGTACTACGTAAAAAAGCACAGACTGGTGCAGCGTAACATCCATACAACGTAAAATTACCGCCGCACATGAGGCCGGCAGCAATAAACTGGCAGCCAGCAAGAACCGGACAATGGCGTCGGTTGCTGGTATTTCACTTACACTTCACAGACTGCTTTGGAGTTTTGAGCATTTCCAGGCTAACCGAACTTAACTCGTCGTCTGTCCCAACTCAGTCCTCACAGGAGGACTGAGTTGACAATTTTCAACCGCGTGTAGCGACTAGGTGGGGGGTCCATCCCAAATGTTTTGATGTGGATCGGGGGTGTACTAGATGTCATTTTGTTGGCAAAAATACTGCAGATGTGAAAACTTGACGCGAACACCTGAAAATTACACGCTCGTTGGGCACCCCCTCGCGAATTTGCATTTTTCGGGATAAGAACGAGTGGGAAAAATTCAATCAAATCCTGGTGCATGAAGAAAAAATATAGGCATGTAAACAATAGAGTTCTTTATCAATAGAAAAAAACTGGGCTCGATTTGGCCACTGCAACTGCCTGAAACAATTTAAAAACTCTCAGTCCTCAGCCGAGGACAAGGGCTTGCTGGCACTATGCCAGCATGCTACCATTATTCCAATGTCCATATTATGCCATGTAGCCATTTAAATGACCCATGCTCACACAAAAAACATCTACAAACCTGCAGGGCTCAATAAAACATGCTAGGAGGGCCTTGCAAGTCGCTTACGGAGCTGAAAAACGTCTACATGCTAGCATGCTAGCACCTAGTTTTCATTATCCCAAGCACCTAGTGCTGATAATGATAACCTGCCTATATAAACAATATTAGGCAAATTCAGCGCCTGCTTGGCCCTGCAGCTGTCTGGGCGCGGGTGGCCCTCTTGGCCGCCCACTTCCTGCCAGCCTCGCTGCGCTCGGTGAGGGGCACCATGGCCCTCTGCTTGCCCTTCAAGGCGTTCAAGCCGGGGATCTTGCCTGGCGGGGCATGCCAGGCAGCGAAGCACTCGCGGTGCAGGGCCACGTTGCATTCTGGGCACCAGAAGTCAGTGCGAGGAAGGCGAGGCTCCCCAGGCTTGGGCTTGGGCTTGGTGGCAGTGCACACCTCACACTGTGCCTGCATGCGTTCCTCGCCCTTGAATGGGATGCGCTCGATGGTGGTGTGTGTGCCGGAGTGCCGCCCACCACGTCCGGGCATCACAGCCACGCCCACGCTGTCGATGGGCAGTGCGGCACCATCCCACTTGTTGTGCATCAGCTTGGTGGCCAGCTTCAGGTGGAAGTCCATGTGAGACATGGCCTCATCCGGGCCACCCGCCAGCAGGGTGTGGATGTTGTGCGCCTGGCTGACCGTCTCGGACAGCATGCCAAAGAATGGCCGGTGGAACCACATCTGCGTGGGCAGCACAGACTGCACATTGTATTCGGCGCAATGCATGTCCTTGATGTCGACGGCCTTGTACATGGACCAGTACAGCACCACGTGGTATGGAGCCGGCACTTGCACGCGGTCAGCCGTGCGACCTCCGTGGCGCGACACCATGACCTGCTTGATGGGGACGCCGCTGCCACACAGCCACACAAGCTGGCGGTCCTGCCACCCGACCACGCTGACCCCGGTCTCCTCGTTGTACGCCCAGCACCACCAGCCCTGCGCCGGCTTCCTCGGCACCAAGGCCTTCAGCTCAGCCCACGGGATGCCCTTCCGGTTGGTCATGATCGTCCCCACGCTGTCATGCCCCTTGGCAGCAAGGCGGACAGCGTTCTCCACGCCCGTGTAGTAGCGGTCGGTGGCCACGGTGCAGCCCTCCCGTGGAAGCGTGTCGCTGAGGCGCTGCGTGACCGCGGTGACATGGCCCACTTCTGGCAGCTTGTCGTATGTCTCGGCGTGCCAAATGTACCCGAGGTGGATGTCGCAGAGGCAGTATTTCCGGATGTGGAACTTGTTTGGCTTGTCCTTGCAGTAGCAACGGACTGGACACATCTGGTGGCGCGTCTCAATTGACCGCTCGTCCAGGGCCATGTGCCCCGAGGGGACGAAATACTTCTTATACTGGCCATTAAGGAAGCGCTCCAGCCAGTCGAGTTGCCACAGACGGTGCTCACGAGTGCGGGGGTCTGCAGGCCTCTGGGTGCTGTCGCGGAAATGGAGGAACCGGGTAATCTGCTGAAACCGTTTCAATGTCATGTACCGGTTGAGGCGAGCTCCACCAAGGATGCCCAGGTCTGCCTCTTGGAAATAAAGAGGTACAGAGGGCAGCTTGCACACGCCCATGGTAAGCACGATGGCCAAGTACTTCCCAAACTCATGCACAGTGAGGTGGTCCCATGTTCTTCCCCCCTCATCCTCCTCATCCTTCTTGCTGGCAGCATAGCGATTGATCTCGGCGACGATGGGCGCCAGAGTGTCCTGGATTACCATGAACAGGGTCCATATGTCCAGCAGCTTCCATGCACCAATCCTGGTGGGGATGTTCTTGGTAGAAGCCGGCGTTGCAATACCTTGCGGGTTGATTGCCGGCCCCTTGCCTGCTGCCGGCTCCCCTACGCCCCATCGCCAGCCATCCTGTGTCACAGGCTCAGCCTCCTCGTCGCTGCCCTCATCATGTGGGCGAACACGCACATCCGCTGCCTCCAGCTCATCCTCGTCATCAGACTCGACGAGATCAGGCACCTCGTCGGGGTCAGCGCCTGCTGGCATGGAATCACGTCGCTTCCGGGTGCGTTTGGGCTTGGAAGCAGCCCCGGAAGGTTTCGGAGGTCGCCCTCGCCCGCGGCCAGTGGCACCGCGCCCGCCACGCCCTCGCTTTGGGACGAAATCGCCATCATCGCCATCAGACGCGGGGTCGTCGTCATCGCCCTCATCTGGCCCCCCCTCCGGATCTGGCATTGGTTCGTCATCTGACGACGGGGGGGGGGGCTGTCGGCATTCCCCGAGGTTGGGGTGCTACTGAGCGACGTTTCCTCGCCGGCAGCGTGGTCCAGAATGTACTGTCTTGAAAAATCATACTGCGTTTCATCATCAAATAAGACTGTAAACTGCGCTCCCCGGGACTTTTTGCCCGTGACCTTGCCACACAACACCGCGCTTGCAAAATTAGCACCGTAATTCGACTTTGCCCAATTTATTCCGAACTCTGTCGCCTTTACTTTCACTTTAAACCCTATATCTATGCGTATTTCTGGGCCTACTCCACTGCCGGTCTCCGCCATTGCTGACCGTGCATCGTCGTCGTCAGTCGCAGTCGTCCCTTTTTGGTACCGTTTTTCGCCCAAAATTTTTTAGGGTACCCTAGTTACCCCCCTACAGATGAGGGTCAAAACAAAATCCAAAAAAATCGCAAAAATATGTCCCAGAAACATCTTTTCACGTAGTATTTGAATAAATTTAGAGAGAATTTTTTTGACAAATATTCCGACCAGGGCGAATTTTCTACAAACCTCAAAAACTCGGTCCTCGGTAGAGGACTGAGATCGACTCAGTCCTCCGCTGAGGACCAGAGACAGACGACGAGTTAACATATTACCACATACAGCCTAGGAGGCTCCGGCGTAGTTCTTAAGCAGGAGCGTCCCGGCCGTTTCCAATGGCGCATGATGCATTCAAGCACCATGTGGCTTTTATCTCGACATTATTGCTCATCGTGTCTACATCTTTCGGCGTGCGGGCTAGCACTGACACGAGTGCGCAAGGCGGTTCTGATCGTGGGACTTCAATCAAGATCTTACGTAAGCTAATTTTTGTACACAAGCGAGGTTCCGAATGATCCAAGGGACCCGGCCCCTCATTATTCGGCCGCGGGTTCTTCTTATGCATGATGCTGCTGTGGATTGTCCGTGCCGGTAGTCTCTGTTCTACAGTAATGACGCGAATCCGCGTTGTGCTTGATCATGTAGTCAGCCCTTCGTGTTCATTACCTGTAAACGTTGATTGTTTCTTGACGCTTCTGAATGAAGAGTGTTAGAATGGAAGTATGGATTACATACCTAATTATGGGCACCCTTCCTTTATAATTACCTCGTTTAATTTGATACATCCTTTCCCCTATGCGTGTACGAGCTGGTAATCTTTTTCGCCTGCCTTACCCAGCTTTGTTTTGACGGCGAAATGGCCGCCAAAAGTTATAGGGTATCTTGTTACGGTATTCCCCCGATATTTCCTTCTGAAGTTACCTCGGTATCATGGCCGCGCGGCTGGCCGGCCCACACCTGCGTACCACTTTTACTCTCTAGAGTAGGTCTTTCACGTACCCCACGTCAATGTTTACATATCATATCGGATTGTATATCTCAGAATTAAACTAAGCATGCATTGTGCGCACAATGCATATGTGCACCCGCCATGCGAAGGGCGCGTGCAGTACAATTTGCCGGCAATACGTGATCTCATCATGATCGTGATAAAAGAATGTCGTCTCTATTCAATATTAATTAGTAACATTGTATGATAAGGTTTGAAAGATAACCATGCCGGAGCGCTGAAGATAACGAGGGAATTACTAGGTAACCTACTTGCATTTATCTGAGCTGGCTGGGTACCAGATGACATCATGTATATAATGGCCTCGCTGCAAGATTGTGTACGGCCCCAATATTGGAGCCCTGCCGCCTCTTGAGGAAAAAAAGACAGCTGAATGCGAGATCACCCTGCATGCTCAACTGTTTCACAACCTCAAGACGTGCTCATGGAGCAATACTACCATCAGCAAATCCTAACATACATACTAGACATGTGCCAAACATGAATTTTTTTCTGCTGCACGCACAGGATCTGCCGGTGGACCTGCGGAGGCTGAGCGTGCTTCTTCTGCCTCTGCATGGAGCACACTAGTAAATTCAACACAGCAGGGTGATCACGAAGATGATACTCTGCGATCTGTTGATGCTACGAGCACGAGCTGGCACGCAAACTACTTGCCGGACTCTAAGGTAAATGTCAAGCATATTGCTCATTAAAATATGCCATTGTTAAGTTCATTACCTCCTAACCTGGCCAGTGACCCTAAGGCCGATACACGCTAACTAGGATACACGCTTACAAGGATGCACGCTAAGGATACACGCTACAGTAAGGATACTTGATAAGGAAACACGGCAAGGATGCATGCTAAGGATACACGCAAACTGAAGGATGCACGCAAAGGATGCACGCTGAGGATCTATACATGCCATATGCGTTTTAAAACAAACACGCATACATTTACTTGCTGTGAAGATAAACACATACCCACTTGTTAATTAAGCAATGACATCGACACACACATGCGCCTTAAGTCTTTACCACATGGTTTTGCTCACATGACGCTCGGGATCGCTTGGGACCTATTTATGGTAACGTGAGATAGGCCAGCTTTGAGAAAGCGAGGTAGTAAATCTATAACTTGGCGGAGAGGCCGGGTTTTGAGGAATGTACTACTGTATTAAACTAATTTACATAAAAACCTTGGAAATAAATGTCTTTTTGTGAATGCATGCAGACCCTGACGTCATGGTGGGAGGTCAAAGCTCCTCTCTTGGTGTTCGGGAAGATGCCCGGACCTGCATTGATGACTTGACAGGTGAATCGTGATGTATGTTTTATACACATGAATAACAACCTAACAATGTTGTTGATTTGCTCGCATTTGATTGTAGTATCATTTAAGTTTTTGTAAGTTGTTCTCTACCTGAACTACATGCCGGATTGCTTTTTTGTACATGGCCATATATTTTTGCTCACAGGAAATCACACACAAATTGTCCAATACACATGACCATGCACCCACACATGATGTCGATCGGTATACTTTTTTTTGTTAATTTACCTAAGTCAAGAATGGCACACACATACGCCTAGCAGAATGCGGGTTTATTACCAGGGGCGTGTTTGGCATCTTCCCAAGTCCGATAATATCTTCTTGTCTTCCTTTGTATGCATGCAGGCCGTGACCTAGAGGTAGAAGGAGCAGGTATACCGGGAAGACACCGCCACACCTGACGTGGGACGAACGAGCGCGACCTGTGCGACATCCTCCTGTGGCTCAAGTGCTGAAGAAGAGTTGCTCGCGGTTGTGTTAACCCATTAACGATACCGGTACAGATGTCCAGCACTAAAGGGCCTCTATGGAGCTTTTATTGAGAAAAACGTGGCAACTTGCACAGCGATGGAGTGTAGGGTAGAGGGTTGTAGACCCGCCCTGCGCACGCCTGTGAGGGTGCTCCGGTATGTAGTGTGCATCCTTTGTGTGTGTTATCATTAGTTGGCCTACTCACTACCAAGTGGGAGTGTAATTGTTCGTGGTGGGAGTCCTGCCTTGGATGCCGTCCGCCCCGGCAAGCCCGTCCTCCAGGCAGTCAGGGGAACCACCATTGGGGGGAGGTGGCTCAATTGATGGAGGTGGTAAGCCCCTGCACCGATTGGCTAGTCGGTCGAATCCCACCAGATGATGTAACTCTCACTGCGTAATGGGGAGCTAATTGGTGGTGGCATAGTCATGGGATGCGTAGGTCTACTTCATGATTACCCGCTATCTTACTTTGTTTTTATCGTGGTCCTCTCTACTGCTGCAAGGGGCTCCCTACCTGTTGGGGGCGGGGGGGGGCAGGTTATCATTTGTTAGTTATATACGCCGTCTCTCAGTGGTGTTACGTCCGTTCGATATGGACTTGCCTACAGAGGGTGGTACTGACGTGTTGATCGGGAGTTCCGGTTGAGCCTGTGATACATTATTTTTCAATTTGCGTTTCAATTTGCGGTGGTTGATCAAGCATGACTATATGGTTGTCTCCTTGATATGCTGTATAGTTTTCGGAAGACACCGACGCACGGCTGACACGCATGGTTGACACTATACGTACCAACTTGATTATTTGGGTGGTTATGCCCTTTCATACGGCTTCACGTTGCATGGCTTTACATTTCCCTTCCTTATTTAAGTGAATGACATGGGGAGACATGCTTTAGGACTTGGTGCACTTTGCCTGAGCAAGGTGTGACAATTAATTCACCGCTATAAATGTGAATGGACCTGTGAATGGACCAAGTTCGTCGAAACGGGGAAATAACGTTACTTGATACTAGATTTAGGGAGGTCCTGTGTTCGTAACTTGCTGGTAGCTAAGTTGTGGTTTCTCATTTTCGGTGTTGTCCGTGGAATCTCATATTTGGGCAGCTAGCCCCATGCACGTTGAGCGCTTACTGACAACAATACAAGATTTAGACGCGTAGGGGGGCAAGAATCAATTGTGCGTCGGCACGGTAGCTTGCATCATTCACGATTTGTGCGTTTTAATCGAAGGGCATCTACTTAGTTCGGCAGAGCAACGGGGGTTGTTTAGTTAGTAGTTAGTTAGTACTTACTTAGTTAAAATAGTTAGTCAGTTAGTGAGCTAGTGAGCTAGTTAGAACTTGATAGGTAGGTCAGGTAGGTAGGTAATTAATTAATTAACTAATTAGACTCGTGCTCCCGTTGGGGAGTCACGGAGCCCGAACTGCCTTTCATCCCTTTGTTTGCACAACAGGAAGGAAGGTCATAGACCCCCTTTCTCCTTCATGCTAGAGGCATGCCACAGCTGCGTGACTCCCAAACGGGAGCACGAGTCTAATTAATTAATTAATTAATGCCACAGCTGCAATCGGACACGCTAAACGATCCTGCAAGATATGTGGGTGCAATGAGACCCATGTGAGCTTATCATAACAAGGAGCGTGGGCAAGTAATGTGAGCATAGCCAAGACGTAGCATCATTAGATGTACAAGGGAATATTTAATAGCTATCCAGTGATGTGCGTGGAGGAATAACGGCGAACATGAAATGAAGGAACATATACCCCACAACCAGGAACGTGCATCCCACAACCAGGAACGAGTATCCCACAACCAGGAACGTGTTTCCCACCACCAGGAACAAGTATCACATAACCAGGAACGACTATCCCACAACTAGGAACGTGTATCCCACAACCAGGAACAAGTATCCTCTGCCGGCAGTGCCACCCCATGCAAGACCCCACAAGCCATCCTTGCGTCAAGGGGACATGCAGTCATCACAAGGAGCGGTAACTGCCGGCAGTGCCACGCCATGCAAGACCCTACAAGCCGTCCTTGCATAAAGGGGACATGCAGTCATCACAAGGAGTGGTAACTGCCGGCAGTGCCACCCCATGCAAGAAGACACAAGCCGGGGACATGCAGTCATCACAAGGAGTGGTAACTGCCGGCAGTGCCACGCCATGCAAGACCCCACAAGCCATCCTTGCGTCAAGGGGACATGCAGTCATCACAAGGAGCGGTAACTGCCGGCAGTTCCACGCCATGCAAGACCCCACAAGCCATCCTTGCGTCAAGGGGACATGCAGTCATCACAAGGAGCGGTAACTGCCGGCAGTTCCACGCCATGCAAGACCCTACAAGCCGTCCTTGCATAAAGGGGACATGCAGTCATCACAAGGAGTGGTAACTGCCGGCAGTGCCACCCCGGCCATGCAAGACCCCACAAGCCATCCTTGGGTCAAGGGGACATGCAGTCATCACAAGGAGTGGTAACTGCCGGCAGTTCCACGCCATGCAAGACCCCACAAGCCATCCTTGCGTCAAGGGGACATGCAGTCATCACAAGGAGTGGTAACTGCCGGCAGTGCCACCCCATGCAAGACCCCACAAGCCATCCTTGCATAAAGGGGACAAGCAGTCATCACAAGGAGTGGTAACTGCCGGCATTGCCACCCCATGCAAGAACCCATGCACAAGCCATCCTTGGGTCAAGGGGACATGCAGTCATCACAAGGAGCGGTAACTGCCGGCAGTTCCACGCCATGCAAGACCCCACAAGCCGTCCTTGCATAAAGGTGACATGCAGTCATCACAAGGAGTGGTAACTGCCGGCAGTGCCACGCCATGCAAGACCCCACAAGCCATCCTTGCGTCAAGGGGACATGCAGTCATCACAAGGAGTGGTAACTGCCGGCAGTGCCACCCCATGCAAGACCCCACAAGCCATCCTTGCATAAAGGGGACATGCAGTCATCACAAGGAGTGGTAACTGCCGGCAGTGCCACCCCATGCAAGAAGACACAAGCCGGGGACATGCAGTCATCACAAGGAGTGGTAACTGCCGGCAGTGCCACGCCATGCAAGACCCCACAAGCCGTCCTTGCATAAAGGGGACATGCAGTCATCACAAGGAGTGGTAACTGCCGGCAGTGCCACCCCATGCAAGAAGACACAAGCCGGGGACATGCAGTCATCACAAGGAGTGGTAACTGCCGCAGTGCCACGCCATGCAAGACCCCACAAGCCATCCTTGCGTCAAGGGGACATGCAGTCATCACAAGGAGCGGTAACTGCCGGCAGTTCCACGCCATGCAAGACCCCACAAGCCATCCTTGCGTCAAGGGGACATGCAGTCATCACAAGGAGCGGTAACTGCCGGCAGTTCCACGCCATGCAAGACCCTACAAGCCGTCCTTGCATAAAGGGGACATGCAGTCATCACAAGGAGTGGTAACTGCCGGCAGTGCCACCCCGGCCATGCAAGACCCCACAAGCCATCCTTGGGTCAAGGGGACATGCAGTCATCACAAGGAGTGGTAACTGCCGGCAGTTCCACGCCATGCAAGACCCCACAAGCCATCCTTGCGTCAAGGGGACATGCAGTCATCACAAGGAGTGGTAACTGCCGGCAGTGCCACCCCATGCAAGACCCCACAAGCCATCCTTGCATAAAGGGGACAAGCAGTCATCACAAGGAGTGGTAACTGCCGGCATTGCCACCCCATGCAAGAACCCATGCACAAGCCATCCTTGGGTCAAGGGGACATGCAGTCATCACATGCAAGGAGCGGTAACTGCCGGCAGTTCCACGCCATGCAAGACCCCACAAGCCGTCCTTGCATAAAGGTGACATGCAGTCATCACAAGGAGTGGTAACTGCCGGCAGTGCCACGCCATGCAAGACCCCACAAGCCATCCTTGCGTCAAGGGGACATGCAGTCATCACAAGGAGTGGTAACTGCCGGCAGTGCCACCCCATGCAAGACCCCACAAGCCATCCTTGCATAAAGGGGACATGCAGTCATCACAAGGAGTGGTAACTGCCGGCAGTGCCACCCCATGCAAGAAGACACAAGCCGGGGACTGTCATGCAGTCATCACAAGGAGTGGTAACTGCCGGCAGTGCCACGCCATGCAAGACCCCACAAGCCATCCTTGCATAAAGGGGACATGCAGTCATCACAAGGAGCGGTAACTGCCGGCAGTGCCACCCCATGCAAGACCCCACAAGCCATCCTTGCATAAAGGGGACATGCAGTCATCACAAGGAGTGGTAACTGCCGGCAGTGCCACCCCATGCAAGAAGACACAAGCCGGGGACATGCAGTCATCACAAGGAGTGGTAACTGCCGGCAGTGCCACGCCATGCAAGACCCCACAAGCCATCCTTGCGTCAAGGGGACATGCAGTCATCACAAGGAGCGGTAACTGCCGGCAGTTCCACGCCATGCAAGACCCCACAAGCCATCCTTGCGTCAAGGGGACATGCAGTCATCACAAGGAGCGGTAACTGCCGGCAGTTCCACGCCATGCAAGACCCTACAAGCCGTCCTTGCATAAAGGGGACATGCAGTCATCACAAGGAGTGGTAACTGCCGGCAGTGCCACCCCGGCCATGCAAGACCCCACAAGCCATCCTTGGGTCAAGGGGACATGCAGTCATCACAAGGAGTGGTAACTGCCGGCAGTTCCACGCCATGCAAGACCCCACAAGCCATCCTTGCGTCAAGGGGACATGCAGTCATCACAAGGAGTGGTAACTGCCGGCAGTGCCACCCCATGCAAGACCCCACAAGCCATCCTTGCATAAAGGGGACAAGCAGTCATCACAAGGAGTGGTAACTGCCGGCATTGCCACCCCATGCAAGAACCCATGCACAAGCCATCCTTGGGTCAAGGGGACATGCAGTCATCACAAGGAGCGGTAACTGCCGGCAGTTCCACGCCATGCAAGACCCCACAAGCCGTCCTTGCATAAAGGTGACATGCAGTCATCACAAGGAGTGGTAACTGCCGGCAGTGCCACGCCATGCAAGACCCCACAAGCCATCCTTGCGTCAAGGGGACATGCAGTCATCACAAGGAGTGGTAACTGCCGGCAGTGCAACCCCATGCAAGACCCCACAAGCCATCCTTGCATAAAGGGGACATGCAGTCATCACAAGGAGTGGTAACTGCCGGCAGTGCCACCCCATGCAAGAAGACACAAGCCGGGGACATGCAGTCATCACAAGGAGTGGTAACTGCCGGCAGTGCCACGCCATGCAAGACCCCACAAGCCGTCCTTGCATAAAGGGGACATGCAGTCATCACAAGGAGTGGTAACTGCCGGCAGTGCCACCCCATGCAAGAAGACACAAGCCGGGGACATGCAGTCATCACAAGGAGTGGTAACTGCCGGCAGTGCCACGCCATGCAAGACCCCACAAGCCATCCTTGCGTCAAGGGGACATGCAGTCATCACAAGGAGCGGTAACTGCCGGCAGTTCCACGCCATGCAAGACCCCACAAGCCATCCTTGCGTCAAGGGGACATGCAGTCATCACAAGGAGCGGTAACTGCCGGCAGTTCCACGCCATGCAAGACCCTACAAGCCGTCCTTGCATAAAGGGGACATGCAGTCATCACAAGGAGTGGTAACTGCCGGCAGTGCCACCCCGGCCATGCAAGACCCCACAAGCCATCCTTGGGTCAAGGGGACATGCAGTCATCACAAGGAGTGGTAACTGCCGGCAGTTCCACGCCATGCAAGACCCCACAAGCCATCCTTGCGTCAAGGGGACATGCAGTCATCACAAGGAGTGGTAACTGCCGGCAGTGCCACCCCATGCAAGACCCCACAAGCCATCCTTGCATAAAGGGGACAAGCAGTCATCACAAGGAGTGGTAACTGCCGGCATTGCCACCCCATGCAAGAACCCATGCACAAGCCATCCTTGGGTCAAGGGGACATGCAGTCATCACATGCAAGGAGCGGTAACTGCCGGCAGTTCCACGCCATGCAAGACCCCACAAGCCGTCCTTGCATAAAGGTGACATGCAGTCATCACAAGGAGTGGTAACTGCCGGCAGTGCCACGCCATGCAAGACCCCACAAGCCATCCTTGCGTCAAGGGGACATGCAGTCATCACAAGGAGTGGTAACTGCCGGCAGTGCCACCCCATGCAAGACCCCACAAGCCATCCTTGCATAAAGGGGACATGCAGTCATCACAAGGAGTGGTAACTGCCGGCAGTGCCACCCCATGCAAGAAGACACAAGCCGGGGACTGTCATGCAGTCATCACAAGGAGTGGTAACTGCCGGCAGTGCCACGCCATGCAAGACCCCACAAGCCATCCTTGCGTCAAGGGGACATGCAGTCATCACAAGGAGCGGTAACTGCCGGCAGTGCCACCCCATGCAAGACCCCACAAGCCATCCTTGCATAAAGGGGACATGCAGTCATCACAAGGAGTGGTAACTGCCGGCAGTGCCACCCCATGCAAGAAGACACAAGCCGGGGACATGCAGTCATCACAAGGAGTGGTAACTGCCGGCAGTGCCACGCCATGCAAGACCCCACAAGCCATCCTTGCGTCAAGGGGACATGCAGTCATCACAAGGAGCGGTAACTGCCGGCAGTTCCACGCCATGCAAGACCCTACAAGCCGTCCTTGCATAAAGGGGACATGCAGTCATCACAAGGAGTGGTAACTGCCGGCAGTGCCACGCCATGCAAGACCCCACAAGCCATCCTTGCATAAAGGGGACATGCAGTCATCACAAGGAGTGGTAACTGCCGGCAGTGCCACCCCATGCAAGAACACACAAGCCGGGGACATGCAGTCATCAAGGAGTGGTAACTGCCGGCAGTGCTACCCCATGCAAGAACCCACAAGCCAGCCATGCAATCATCACAGGGAGTGGTAACTGCCGGCAGTGCGCGGCCCTAACGTTAATTCCCACACCCCCTCTGCTAACGTTAGTTTCCACACCCCTCTTCTAACGTTAGTTTCCACACCCCTCTGCTAACGTTAGTGCCCACCCCCTCGGCTAACGTTAATTCCCACACACCCTCTGTTAACGTAAGGTCCCACACCCGTCTGCTAACGTAAGTACGTGCCCCTCCCCCCTCTACTATCGTTAATTCCCTCCCCCCTTTACTAACGGCCCCGGGCAGCCTCCTGGTTTGTCTGTAATATGGAGGCAGATGGTACGCAAGGATAGATGGCAAGTAGTGATGAAGGATCTACCACCCCCAAGCCTGTGGGGGCTCCGCGTGTGACCAAGTATGGCATTCATAGCGATTCGGGCCGCGGTGCCCACACCCCTGTAACTAGGACCTAGATAGCTTACACCATCCATTCCATCCCATGTTCCCCTCCCACTGAGGACTTATGCTCACGTGACGCAGTCACGTGTCTATTAATTAATAAATTAATTTACTAACGTTAGTCCACAGCCCCCTCTGCTAACGTAAGTGCCCTCCCCCCCCTGTTATCGTTAATGCCCACCCCCCTTAAAAAATTAAATTAAATTAAATTATAACATGCCTCCGTGGGGAGATCATGTAGCACATATTCCGTGATGGATGGGGTGGAGGAAGCCGCCTGATCGAACTATCCTAACTCTAAGCTATCTAGAAAATACTAACTACACTACTCATCAAAACGCCTCCTCCGCTTGGGGGGAGGGGGCTTGCCCACAGGGTCGGGCGTGTGCGCCTTGACAATCTTCTTCCGCCGTGTCTTGTCCTGCATGGCAGTCCAAGACGGGAGAGTCCCACCCCCCTTCACTAACGTTATTCCCCAGCCCCCTCTGCTAACGTTAGTGCCCGCACCCCTTTACAAACTTTAGTGCTCGTGCCCCTCTGCTAACGTTAGTGCCCGTGCTCCTTTATTAACGTTAGTGCCCCCCCCCCCCCCCCCCTCTGCTAACGTTAGTGCCCGTGCCCCTTCACTAACGTTATTCCCCAGCCCCCTCTGCTAACGTAAGTGCCCGCGCCCCTTTACAAACTTTAGTGCTCGTGCCCCTCTGCTAACGTTAGTGCCCGTGCTCCTTTACTAACGTTAGTGCCCAGCCCCCTCTGCTAACGTTAGTGCCCGTGCCCCTTCACTAACGTTAGCGCCCGTGCCCCTTCACTAACGTTAGTGCCCGTGCCCCTCTGCTAACGTTATTCCCCAGCCCCCTCTGCTATCGCTAATGCCCGTGCCCCTTTATATTTGGACCAGGAACACATCCCACAACTAGGCTCGACTATCCCACAACCAGGAACCCATCCCACAACCAGGAACGAGTATCCCACAACTGAACTAGGAACGTGTATCCCACAACCAAGAACAAGTATCCTACAACCAGGAACGTGCATCCCACAACCAGGAACGTGCATCCCACAACCAGGAACGACTATCCCACAACTAGGAACGTGTATCCCACAACCAGGAACAAGTATCCTACAACCAGGAACGTGTTTCCCACAACCAGGAACATGTATCCCACAACCACGAACGAATTTCCCACCACCAGGAACAAGTATCCCACAACCAGGAACACATCCCACAACCAGGAAAGTGCATCCCACAACCAGGAACAAGTATCCCAAAACAAGGAACACATCCCACAACCAGGAACGTGTATCCCACAACTAGTCGCGCAGTCGGTCTGAATGACTGGCATTATAACGAGCGTCATATTCGTCTCCGGCTTGGCAGTGCCGTCATCCTGCATACAAAAAGCACATTGGAGCCAGCACTTTCCCGCGGGTTGTAGCCGATATTCCTCCATGCAGCGATATTCACCAATGCGCTATCAATAAACAAGTCGACACCATCCGGGTATGTAAAAAAAGCACGCTGCTGGCCACGACGGTCACGGCGATGATGAACGACAATAACAAGAACGCCTAATAGCAGGCGTCATACAAACTAGAACAGACTGGAACAACTACTTACCCGGTCGTCTGTGATCTTGACACAGAGCCTGGTTTACAAGGAAGCGAGGGAAACCGGCCACTATGAGCACCCCTACTTAACCCACATAATGAAGGTTAGGAATCCTCCCCATCATGCTAACCGTAGACTCGGTGAAACGCCCCATGCTACAAATACGATAGCCCAGCAACGACTACTTGCGGCCATCACCTTGTCCAGTTCTGGCTGGCTGTGCGGCGGTAATTTTACCAAGTTTAAAAATGTTACGCCGCACCAGTCTGTGCTTTTTTACGTAGTACCAGTGTAGTGTAGAAATCTGCCAAAAGAGCAAACGCCCAAAGCCAACTTCCAAGACGCCCAAAGCCAAATTCCAAGACGCCCAAAGCCCAAAGGCGGGCGAGTCTGGCGCGGCGCCGGCCATTGGGCCCCGGAATAAGAAATACCGTCGCGGACAGCCAGCTAAGTTTCACATGCCAGCTCCCTGAGAATTGGGGAGCGGCCTTCCTGGCTTGCTCGGGAACTTGACGCTTGCCGTTGCTTTTAGTCCATCCAGTCTGTTCAGTCGGTTACATTTTAAGGAAAGCTAATTAGTGACTCGAGAGCTACTAATCTTTCACAAGGAAAATTTTATTATAGGTATTTGAACAACTAGTACTAGGAGTTCCGTATCTAGAAAGACTTGGGTGAGTAGGGTAACAGTAGGTAACCACGGCTCGCGATGACTGTCTTCGCGATGTCGACCCCTACGTCGTGCATCGAGTACTTCGCATGCATGGAGCGGAGCCACACAAGGACGCCCCTGCAGCGAGACGTATCGCACCAGAAAACGTGTCAAGTCCAACGTGCGTCATCGAGGAAATCGAAACCAACACTACCGGTGGAAACGAGCGGCAAAGCACGCCCGCAATATGCGAGCATAAGGCAATATCGTATTCTCCGGAAGAATACAGGAGTTAGGCTAAACGGGAATATAATTTGCCGTGGACGTCGTTCCTTCCGTTGCATCCAAGAATAAAGAAATGATACGCTTTAGTGATTTCAAATTTTCATCAGTCCGGCTTAGTCATCTTTATGCGGTCAATGCTTCGCCCCAAGCTCCGGATGCGATGTTGAGTAAAGCAGGCTAGCCTATCGAGGTCATTCTGGATGAGTCAACGGGCGAAGGCCTTGTCGGTTGGGCGCAGCGGTCTCTGCAGAAGCATCCTACGTGCAAGAGAAAGTAACTGTTGTTAGGCTCGCGGGACCTTCTAAATATTCCAATAGCGGCTTGCGGGACGCTGGGCTAAATGGGCTGACGTATTATTGACCGAGCACGCATGCTCAGGTGATTAGAGTAGTTTCGGCACATGCTCCGAGATGTCAGGCAAGCGGAGCTTATGGAGCTCTTTTTTCCGGACGAGGGACAGGTTTTCCCTGGAGGAGCTAAGGTGACCTTTTTTTACTGATCAGTTACTCAGTGGCTACCCATGCGATGAGCAATGCTTCCATTCCCGTAGCTGCACTACATCTACAACTTAGGCTCCCACCAGGCTCGCGTGACAGCTTCCATCCAGCGTCTGTCATGTGGATAGTACATGCCCGTTTTTCGCAGCTCGAAATCTTGTGCACAGTTCATTAATGCAGCCAAGTAGGCTAGGCGCTGTTGGCGATGCATGCATTGATTTTTTGGCCCCCTCGGCGGTCAGCCTCAACTTCTAGTATCGCGACAATCTGTACCATTTGTGTTGGCGTGGTCCATTATGGGAATGCAGCGCAATGAAATGTTCGTAAAGCCCCCACCTGCCACCCTTCGATTTTTTTAAATCTATCCTTGCCATCGATATTACCTTCGTCATTACCCTCGTTGCAACAGGAGTACCTATTTGCCCATGTCGGCTGGGCATCTATACTTCTATTTTTCTCCTATCCTTGTCTAGGCTTTGCAACGGTGACCCCTTTCTTGGCTGGATCGATTGCTTCTGTTCTAGACCAACGGTGACCCCTTGATTGGCTGGATCGGCTGCCTCTACTCTAGATCTTGCGCGGTGTGTAAGGTTGTGAGCTGGATGTACCTGACATTTTACATAGATTATGACACACAATGTGGACGAGCGTGCATGTGCGTATGTCTGGCGGGGCGGGGCGGGGCGGATGGGGTGGGGTGGGGTGGGGTGGGGTGGGGTGGGGTGGGGTGGGGTGGGGTGGGGTGGGGTGGGGTGGGGTGGGGTGGGGTGGGGTGGGGTGGGGGGGGGTGGGGTGGGGTGGGGTGGGGTGGGGTGGGGTGGGGTGGGGTGGGGTGGGGTGGGGTGGGGTGGGGTGGGGTGGGGTGGGGTGGGGTGGGTGGGTATGTGGTTGGGTGCCTGGAGTGAGTGAGTTGGGATGGATGGGTAGACATGGGCATGTGGTGCTATTGTTGTTGCATGAGTCTTAACTCACTCACTCACTCTCTCTCTCTCTCTCTCTCTCTCTCTCTCTCTCTCTCTCTCTCTCTCTCTCTCTCTCTCTCTCTCTCTCTCTCTGCCCCCCCCCCCCCCCCCCTCCCCTCCGGCCTGCCCCCTGCAGCGCTCTGCACGACCAGCTGATGCACATCTCATACGTGAACGATGCCAACAAGGTGGGTGGCAGCGAAGTATGTTATGCCAGCCATGTGCCTGCTGCAGCCTGCACTCGCTCGGCATGATATCTGGATGCGCCGTGGCACGTAATGGCCTCACGCAGCTCTCGCAGTGGGCTGCGCGCTCACAACCCGCGTCCCTTAGAGAAGATAACAGGGAGCCCTTTGAGAGCTTACAGATCGCAAGAGCGCAGTTTTGTAATTTTCTTTTTTTCCCCATGCATGTGCGTAATGCCATGCGTGTTTGCATTGCCATGTGTGTGAGAAGTGCCATGTGTGTGTGTAATGCCGTGTGTGTGCGTGATGCCATGTGTGTGCATAATGCCATGTGTGTGCGTAGTGCCGTGTGTGTGCGTAGTGCCGTGTGTGTGCGTAATGCCATGCGTGTGCGTGATGCCATGTGTGTGCATAATGCCATGTGTGTGCGTAGTGCCGTGTGTGTGCGTAATGCCGTGTGTGTGCGTAATGCCATGTGTGCGTGATGCCATGCGTGTGCGTGATGCCATGTGTGTGCATAATGCCATGTGTGTCACTCCCCGGACAGGAGAACTTTTGCGGATGACTGTAGGTGTAAGTTGGCGATGCCATGGTAACCGGAGACGTCCGTCCTATAGTCAGCAAAATTGGTGCGAGAGGTCCCCAGTTCGATTCCGGTCGGATTCATTTGCAGATCGCGTTTTCCGCGTTTTCCGCGGCCCGGCACTGAACGCAAAGGTTTTCACCTTTGCGGAGTGTCTGATCAGAATATACGCTTGGCTGATTTCGATAGTACCGGCTACGCCCCCTTCTAAAGAAGGATTCAGCCGTGTTCAGCCCGTCTCACGGTGCGAGACTGAACAAGTCTCGCGTGCAGACACGTGTGTAGTACTCCTACACACAGATCTCGAGTGATTTATCTAGTACCAAATCCGAAAGGCTTGCATCACTCCCCGGACAGGAGAACTTTTGCGGATGACTGTAGGTGTAAGTTGGCGATGCCATGGTAACCGGAGACGTCCGTCCTATAGTCAGCAAAATTGGTGCGAGAGGTCCCCAGTTCGATTCCGGTCGGATTCATTTGCAGATCGCGTTTTCCGCGTTTTCCGCGGCCCGGCACTGAACGCAAAGGTTTTCACCTTTGCGGAGTGTCTGATCAGAATAATGCCATGTGTGTGCGTAGTGCCGTGTGTGTGCGTAATGCCGTGTGTGTGCGTAATGCCATGTGTGCGTAGTGCCATGTGTGCGTAATGCCGTGTGTGTGCGTAGTGCCATGTGTGTGCGTAGTGCCGTGTGTGTGCGTAGTGCCGTGTGTGTGCGTAATGCCATGGGTGTGCGTGATGCCATGTGTGTGCATAGTGCCGTGTGTGTGCGTAGTGCCATGTGTGTGTAATGCCATGCATGTGCGTAATGCCATGCGTGTTTGCATTGCCATGTGTGTGCGTAATGCCATGTGTGTGCATAGTGCCGTGTGTGTGCGTAATGCCATGTGCGTGCATAATGCCATGTGTGTGAGTAGTGCCGTGTGTGTGTGTAATGCCGTGTGTGTGCGTAATGCCATGTGTGCGTGATGCCATGTGTGTGCATAATGCCATGTGTGTGCATAATGCCATGTGTGTGCGTAGTGCCATGTGTGTGCGTAGTGCCGTGTGTGTGCGTGATGCCATGCGTGTGCGTGATGCCATGTGTGTGCCATGCGTAATGCATGGGTACCTGTGGCCCACGTGGCGGCCCCATGCCTCTGTCCTGGTGCTGCGCCTCCAACGAAGGCTGCCCATTTGGCGTGCTAATAATACGGTATCATGATGCCCACAAATGATTGTGCCACTGTATCATGATATCAACAACTTGTATATCAACCGATGTTTTCCCACAACTTGTCACAATGCAGGACATGATCGTGGAGACGCTGCGCTCCATCGCCGAGCTGATGATTTGGGGCGACCAGCACGAGCCGCGCTTTCTAGAGTACGTGACGGCCTACCCTACTTCCCTGTTTCATGCTGCTTTCTAGAGTACGTGACGGCCTACCCTACTTCCCTGTTTCATGCTGCTTTCTAGAGTACGTGACGGCCTACCCTACTTCCCTGTTTCATGCTGCTATCTAGAGTATGTGACGGCCTACCCTACTTCCCTGTTTCATGCTGCTTTCTAGAGTATGTGACGGCCTACCCTACTTCCCTGTTTCATGCTGCTTTCTAGAGTATGTGACGGCCTACCCTACTTCCCTGTTTCATGCTGCTTTCTAGAGTATGTGACGGCCTACCCTACTTCCCTGTTTCATGCTGCTTTCTAGAGTATGTGACGGCCTACCCTACTTCCCTGTTTCATGCTGTTTGCGTTTATTTGGGTTAGATCGGGCCCGCATGGTCCGGGTTTCTTTGAGTACGTGGCGGCTCCATGTTTAGCCCTGCTTGCGGCCATTTAAGTTTTATTCCCACATGATGGACCACTGCCCTACGTCTCCCACACCGTGGTGGCGCACACACGTAGTTGGAGGCCTGGTGGTTGCATGGCTGGGTGGCCTGGGTGTTGAGACGCTGGGCATGCATACTTGCCCGTGGCAGCTCTTGTTCCTGCTTCACATCATTCAGTTTTTGTCTTAGGCACCCTAACTGTAAACCCTAAACCCTTGACAACCCTCGTGTTGCTGCCGGGCGTGTTTCAGCACGTTGCCTCCTCCCCCCTGCCCCTGCTCTGTGCCACGTGCTCCTTGCCGACTGGTCCTTGCCCTCAACGCCTGACCTTGGACCCCGGACCCCAGACGCTTGACTCCTGACCCCTGACCCCTGACCCCTGACCCCTGACCCCTGACCCCTGACCCCTGACCCCTGACCCCTGACCCCTGACCCCTGACCCCTGACCCCTGACCCCTGACCCCTGACCCCTGACCCCTGACCCCTGACCCCTGACCCCTGACCCCTGACCCCTGACCCCTGACCCCTGACCCCTGACCCCTGACCCCTGACCCCTGACCCCTGACCCCTGACCCCTGACCCCTGACCCCTGACCCCTGACCCCTGACCTTTGACCCTTGTCTTTGTTGACTTTGCTCCCCTGGTCATCCCCTCCCTCTGTCCCCCGTTCTCTTCATCACCCTTGCCCCCCCCCCCCCCCCGCCCCCCCCTTCAGCTTCTTCCTGGAGAAGCAGATCATGTCGCACTTCCTGCGCATCCTCTCCGTGTCGCAGCGCAGCAGCCGCCGCAGCCCCGTGGCGGTGCAGCTGCTGCAGTCACTGTCCATCATGATCCAGAACATCACCAGCGAGACGGCGATATGTGCGTGTGATGACCTCGCAACAATCTGCTGGTGACCATGCGCCTGTCACCTGGTCAACCGGTTCACCTCCCCACCCCCCTTGGATATCAGCGGAACACCAAAACAAACCGCAATGAAAGCTTTCCACATCGCGCACACGCTGCCTCCATTCGCCTCAGCCACCTACCCACCAACACGCCTAACCTTGGAACATGGAACAAACGTTGAGTCGTTCTTGGAAAGCCGGTCTATTTGTGACCGCTTTAGACACCCTAGTGCCGAAGTGAGGGGTAATCGTTGCCATAGTTATTCAATTCCAGGTGTGGGCAAATAGGCATAGCAAGTGGGAAGCGGTTCCTGCATGATCGACGATGGTGGGGTGTTGTCATGGGTGGCCGGGAGTTTCCAGTGGGCTCCGGTCTGTGAGTGCCTTGGCTGCTTCGTGGCGGGCACGCATCAGTTCGCGACGTTGATTCTGCCCAGGGACACGCATGGCCGGTTTCTCCCCTTCCACTACACCATGGGTGTATCCCTTGTCACCGTAACATCCACAACGCGTGTCCACGCACCAGCACGGTTGATGCAGATGCAAGCATGCATGTGGTTGATGCAGATGCCAGCATGCATGTGGTTGATGCAGATGCCAGCATGCATGTGGTTGATGCAGATGCCAGCATGCATGTGGTTGATGCAGATGCCAGCCTGCATGTGGTTGATGCAGATGCCAGCATGCATGTGGTTGATGCAGATGCCAGCATGCATGTGGTTGATGCAGACGCCAGCATGCATGTGGTTGATGCAGACGCCAGCATGAATGTGGTCGATGCTTATGCCAGCATGAATGTGGTTGATGCATATGCCAGTGTGCATGTGTTTGATGCATATGCCAGCATGCATGATCCTGTTTCTGCTGCACCCATGCCCATGCGTTTGCTTCACCCCTGGTCCTGCTTCCACAGGCAGGCACTGCTTCAGCCATCCCGTCATGACCACGTCTTAGCGCCTTGCCATGCCTGCCCTTGCCTTGCCTGCCCTTGCCTTGCCTGCCCTTGCCTTGCCTGCCCTTGCCTTGCCTGCCCTTGCCTTGCCTGCCCTTGCCTTGCCTGCCCTTGCCTTGCCTGCGCTTCCCTTGCCTTGACATGATGTGGTGTTCCTTTCCTGCGTGTTCCCTGCACGTGCGCAGACTACCTGTTCAGCAACAACCACGTAAACGACCTCATCCAGCACCCATTCTCGTTTGAGGACGAGGAGGTGATGGCCTACTACATCTCCTTCCTGCGGTGAGAACCGCGGGCGTGGCAGATGCTAGCTGATCCGCGGGTGGTCCTCATGTCTACCTGGGTGCTGCAGGTTCCTCCTTTTTGTTCTGTCGCTCCACAGGTGGAAGTGGCAGCTGTCGCTCCCCTTCCCTCCCCATCCGCCTGCCCATGCAACCCCCCGCCTGCCCGCCTGCCCTCCCACACACGCACTCACCCGCCCACGCGCCCGCCTGCCCACTAGAGCTGTCGGTCCTCCTCGGCATGCCCTCCCGTTGGCTCCCACCCGGCCTGGCAGGCTGAGGGCTGTTGGTGCGTGGGATGGTGGCTGATGGCTGCTGGTGCGTGGGATGGTGGCTGATGGCTGTTGGTGCGTGGGATGGTGGCTGATGGCTGTTGGTGCGTGGGATGGTGGCTGATGGCTGTTGGTGCGTGGGATGGTGGCTGATGGCTGTTGGTGCGTGGGATGGTGGCTGATGGCTGTTGTTGCGTGGGATGGAGGCTGATGGCTGTTGGTGCGTGGGATGATGATCAGCCACAGGAAGCAGAGCATGCATGCAACAGGCACGCAGCATGCAGGGCATGTACGGGAAAAGATGGACCGGCAACTGTTGTGAATGTGGGCTTGTTCAATTTTGTGGGAGGAGGCTTGGGTGCCATTGAGGCAGGCGTTTAAATGTCGTGGGGGTGCTTAGAGGGCGTGTTATGTATGGTATCGTGGGAAAGTCGGGTTAGCAGCTGTCGCCCACATGAGTCGAGCGCCGCGAGCGCTGCCTGTGGCGGGCGGGAGCTTGCTCCGGTCGTGGCCCCTCTGATTTCAGCCCCTACGTTGACTATGTAGTGGGCACCATTGCTGAACTCATCATGCCGCTCATGTCGGCAATGGATATGATTGCTTCGTGGCCTGTGTTGTGCAGAACGATCAGCCTCAAGCTGAATGAGCGGACCGTGCAGTTCTTCTTCAGGAAGAACGAGGTGAACGTGCGTACCCCATCCACACACGTAGGATGTCGAAATTGCAGCGATGGCAACCATTGGCTTTTGTTTGCTCTTTTGTCTTGCCCAGTTGACCTCAATAGCAGCAATTGTCAGCGATGTTTTGGCGGACAGGCCAATGGATAGTCCCCTCTGCCCGTAGAAAAGCTTCATTTTGCGCACTGCCTGCAAATTAGAAAAGAACGCAAGTTAGTTTCCTGATACCCCTGGCTTGCACGGACAGCGCCCTGCCTGGCCATCGCGGCTCATCTGCCTGGCCACTTACAACAACCCACATCTTAGCTCATCTTAGCCGTACATGCCTCATTCTGCGTGTCTCACTAAAGGATCGGTTCATCGGCATCTGTCTGCGGGTGCGCAGGACCCCCCCTCGTTCCCCCTCTACACGGAGGCCATCAAGTTCTTCAAGCACGAGGAGAGTATGGTCCGCATCGCCGTGCGCACGCTCACTCTCAAGATCTACAGCGGTAAGAATGCATGCTCACGCTTTAAGATCTACAGCGTTAAGGAGGGGTGCCTGGGGGTGGCACGTTTCAGCATTGCCCAATCCAGCGCTCCTCACGTTCACATCCAAAGTAGCTATGACTGCGACTGGCAGTAGATGGAGCCCACTACTGCCACGTCATGCTATGCCGCTATCGGCCCCCCTGTGCCTCGTCTAACTTGCTGGTGCCCCCATGCCCGTGGTCCGCGTGCTGGGATTGGCTCTCGCTAGGGAACGATGTTGATGTGCCATGGTCGATGGCAGGCAGCCTCGCTTATATATATTTGTCTTGGAGGAGTTCGGGGCCATGGGGACCCTGACCGCCGGCTTCTTTAAGGAGTGCTGCCGGCTCCGGGAGGACCGCCTGGACCTGGAGGGCCAGCGGGCCCCTTGGTCAGCGCGGACCTGGACATTGTATTGGCGCCAACGCCTTTCGGTAGCGATTACTCGGGTTATGGCTGACATCTTGCTCCGCCGCACACGAGCTGACCTTGCGGCGCAGCAAGGTTATTAGGCTTTTTTACTTCATTCCGCGGTGTGGATCGAGTGTCCCATGCCGGCTGTACTTGTCTTGTCGTGGGATCTCTTGTTACAGTAGCGTTGGCTTTGTTTATTTTTACGTGGGTGCCTTAACTCTGATGTAAGTATTTTTTTTTATATATATATATTCAGGTCATTTTGTGTGCATTCCTCCCCACCCTCACACCACCTACCCCCGCCAGCATGCGTGCATCCCCCATAGAAATTCATTTCCTTGCTCCCTGCGTTTTTCTCCTCTTGGTACCTGAACGTAACGAGCATGTCTGTGCACACGCATCATCCCCTATTTCCCCCCCGCCCCCACTACCCCGATTCCCCCCATACACAAGCACACCCCACGTCAGCTTACTCACCTGCCCGCCCACCTATGCGCCCACAATCCTCGCCCCACAGTGCGCGACCCGTCCATCCAAAAGTTCCTCATGGGCAAGAACGTGATCGGCTATTTCGGGCAGCTGGTCGACTTCATCCGCCACCAGTGCATGACGATGGACCGCATCATCACGTCCAGGTGGGTGACGGACACCCTTCAATTACTTTGTAAATCTGTTACATCGAGGGGGGGGGGGGGGGGGGGGGGGGGGGGGGCAATTTAGTTACCCTGCAACGGGATGGTTCACCAGACATGTTGCGCGCTATCGTGTTCCCTGGAAACATGAATTGTTGCATGCGAGCATGAATTACGTTTCATGCGAGCATGTGCCTCGTTGGCATGCTGAATCGCACGACGGCAACTCATTTTAGTTTTGGCCACCGATAGTGACTCAGGGTTGTGGGTTAACCCTGGGTATGCCCCTAAAAAACCCTCAGGGTCCGCGAGTGGCCTTTATTTTCTCCCAAACCTGCGCCTCTAAATGTGTTCCAAGCCTATCTGTGGGCTCTGGACCATGGGGCAGCCTTACTGCATCCGCTATGAGTCAGCCATGCTTTGCCCATGCAGAGAGCCACTCTCTGCTGAGACGCCATCATGCCCTAGCCATTGCTTGGCCATGATCATCTTCCACCCCATGTCCGCAACTATGCAGAGCTGCTGGAATACATGGTGGTGCAGTTGCACCTCAGTTGTGAACCCCGAGTAGGTGGCAGTTTACACCCACCACCTGCAGTTTTTCGCCTATAATGTATTAAAAACCATATGCCCCTTCTCAGGGATATGTGTTACATATCCTCCCCACGGAGGTTTGTCTTAATGAATGAATTAATTATAATTAATTTTCATTAATAGTGACTCAGTCCAGCCCGCCATGAAATGCTGATATTTTCTACGCAGCCGTACTTGCCATCGCAGCCTCCCCTTTTAATAATCTCTTTTGTCCGTTCCAGTCCCAACCGCGCTGTGTGGCCAGTGCCCCCATGACTCGTGGCAGGGAAACTGGTGTGTCCAACAACTTGTGTCTCCATGGATTCTGCCCATGGACTCTCCGATGATTTATCTGCCAAGCAAAAGTGGTTGCCTGTTCCATGCGCCATGGCCAGACGCCCTACCCATGTTACTTCACATTTCGCCCGCGGCGTCTCACCGTCCGTCGTTGCCTGCCGCACGTCACCATCCCCTCGCGGACCCACCACTGTGTCCTCCTGCAGGGGGGGTCGGCCCGGTCAGTTCAGCGCAGTGACGGCGGAGGCGCTGGACCTGCTGCACTACTGCAACGACATCCTGGCGCGTGCCACCCCCCAGATCTGCGCTGTGCTGACGCGGCACCTGATGCACAACCTGGTGCTGCCCCTGCTGCTCGGGTCCCTGCTGCCGGGCGGAAACAGCCAGGTCGGTGCTGGCAAAGCGCATTGCGTGTTTGGAGCCTTTGCCAATGTGACTGTCTCCTGTAGTTGTGTGCTCTGGCGCTCTTTGAGCCAGTCACGTCCCCTGTTGTGTTGTACGGGCAGAGAATAGGATAAGGATGTGGGGTGCCTAGATGAGGAAAAAGAGCAGGGGGTCCGTGTCTACGAACGCATGAACATGGGCACTGCACCATTAATGGGAAAGTGCAGACACTGTCCTTTCATGGTGGGAAGGCATCCCCCTCCGCCCTTCACCCCGTCGTCTGCTCGGCGAGGCATATCCATAATCTGCAGCTGGCAGCAGATAGCGAATGCCTTCCTCACTGTTTGGTAAGCTGTGCTACTCCGCACAATGTGATGATGTCCGCCTGGCCCTTTAGGTGCAGGCGGGTATACACAGACATCGGAGCATCTGGTAGCTGTTCAAACATGCGGTGGAAGCGCGTCCATGGCGGACATGTTGACCCAACCCACTTCCTGAGACACCTTTGCGCCACCATGGCTCGCTTGCCTGTGTGGACCTTTCTGTCTCGACCCGCTTGCCCCTGCCGTTGCGTCCCCGCTTCTTCCTCCCGCCACCAGGACGGCAGCCTCTCCCCCCTGTGCGCCATGTTCCTCCTCTCCCAGTTCATCTCCACTGTGTGCTACCCGCCCATGCTCAACGCGATCGCCGCGCGGCTTGCACGGCGCGAGCTAGCGTCCACCCCGCACTCCGTCATCTACACGGACGGGCGCGGTGCCAGCTATTTCGGCTCCTCCAGCAGCACGGGCCGCGCGGACTGGGATGGACCGCTCTCACCCCCCGCCCCCCACCCTCTGTCCCGTCTCGGGGCCAAATTAGAGGTGGCCCCGCCTAACCCTCCTCTCGGGGGAAGCCGTGCTGCGGACACGTCTGCGGCCCGCCAGGCTAATGGAGATGTCGGGGAGCCTCCCTCTTCTTCCTCGTCCAAGGGCGCGGCCGTGAGCAATGGCTGCCGCGACGGCCTGCTCTCCTACTTGCAGCCGCCAGGGCCCCACGGCCCGGACTGGCATCTGCCACGATCCACGGAGGCGTCCCCCGCCAAAGGGATCGCCTCGAGTGGGGGGGGGGCGGCCGCGCCAGCCATGGGCCTGTCCTCGGCCTCATCCCCTGACGCGGTCCACCTGGCCAACCAGCAGCTGATTGCTGCACTCTCCGTGCTGGCGGTGCTCTCGCAGTGCAAGCGCGTCAATGGGAAGCTGCTGGACGCGGTGGGCGTGCGGCCGGTCAAGTCCAAGGGGGGGAAGAAGGGGGCTGGCGGGGTACGTGGGCGCGCCCTGCTCTTGCCGTGATGTGTGGGCCAGGGGGTGGGCGGTGCAACCTGGCGGCCAAAAGAGATACGCTGGATGAGATGAGGTGTTTGGCCTGCTCTTGTATGTACGATCGCATGCTTGCATGTCGCACCCTCGTGCTTGCCTTATGTCCATAGGTGTCACCTCATTTCGTGCGGGTAGGATGCTTCCACCCAGCGAGCTATGTCGCGTTCCGGACGGTTGTGGTTCCCTTGACTGTGTAATGTCCGTGGGTGATATCCTATGCATAATATTCCATGTGCCACCTTCATGACAGGGCTGCGTCTGTCTTTGGCATCCTGTACAAAGTAATTGCTTTGGCACAGCAGCTTTCTGTCACCCCCGTTGTCGTGGCAATAAGGGCGGTGATTCTCTCGTCACATATTATGGCTGCGTGCGGTGGCATGTGGGCGCTGTCCAGCATTGTGCGTGCATCCACTGGTCCATGCTGACAAGTGTAGGCATGCATCCACTGGTCCATGCTGACAAGTGCAGGCATGGATCCACTGGTCCATGCTGACAAGTGTAGGCATGCATCCACTGGTCTCTCATGCCTCCTTCCCCCCTTCCCTCCCCCCCTCCCCCCCGGAACCAGGACGGGCTGACCTACTCGGCATCAGCCGACCTGTCCATCTTCTTCACGCCGTCACTGGACATGGAGGCGGAGGAGGAGAAGCGTTCAAGCCCCACAAGCCCGAGCAAGTCACACCACGTGAGCATGGACATACTAGCGCTGTCACACCCCGTGCTATCGATACCGAGTATAGCACACGATCAGGCGCACCACGTGAGCATGGACATGGTACGGCATGCGGCTGCACAGCGGCGGGTGGGCGCATTGTAGCAGGTTGCTCCTGTTGTTCCTTGTATCATGAGAACCTGCTCTGGATGTTCCTGGTAGGATCATCAGAGCCTGCCCCTGGTGTTGTCGCATCCGATAGAGCGCAAACCTGGTGTTCCTTGTTGCGTCATAAGAGCCCACCCATGAGTTGTATCAAGGGAGCCTACTCCTGGCCCAAGTGTGTCAGTCACTCCATGTGGGTAGGTGTGGCACTCATGTGTTGGAGTCACAAAAGCATGGTTTCCCGACAATGCAGGCCACCCAATACCAATTTCTCGATTCTTTCCCCCCCCCCCTGGCACCCCTCCTATGTGTGGGTTGTTGAGGGGGGTGGCCTTGATGGGGTGGGTGGGTATGAAACTTGTCGGCTACAAACAAGGGACCCTTAACCTTGTTTTGTTTTTTACCACCTGTCGTTGGGCGCAACGCTCGGGCCCCAAACCATTCTTCATCACCCACCCTCACCCAACAGGTCCGCTACCCGTCAGCCGATAACGACAGCGACGCCTCGGACATGACGACGGGCTCGGTATCCGGTGCGGGGGGCAGCAACGCCATTAGCATCGCGGGGGGGAGCACAGGGTACAGCCGCAAGCACGCGCACAGCCTGGCCCCACTCGTGTCGGACGCCATCAGCGCGACCGCAAGCGAGCTGGGCACGGAGGACGAGGCGGACCTGGGGCGGCCCGACATGGACACGGGGTCGGGCAGCGAGCGCAACGGCAGCTGGGGGCTGGGGGGCAAGGAGGCGGCCAAGGGCTGCGACGGCGGCAACGCGGAGACGCGGTGGGAGGAGGAAGACAGCAGCATCATGCTGCAGGTGGGTGGTTGGGGGCACTCGTCGTGCTGCGGGTGGATGGATCGGTGGATGGGTGGGTGGGTGGGTGGGTGGGTGGGTGGGTGGGTGGGTGGGTGGGTGGGTGGGTGGGTGGGTGGGTGGGTGGGTGGGTGGGTGGTGGGTGGGTGGGTGGGTGGGTGGGTGGGTGGGTGGGTGGGTGGGTGGGTGGGTGGGTGGGTGGGTGGGTGGGTGGGTGGGTGGGTGGGTGGGTGAGTGGGTGGGTGGGTGGGTGGGTAGTATGAGGAGGTTGTTTGGAGCAAACATCATGCTGCAAGTGGGTGGCGCATGCGAATGATGGGGTAGGGAATGCATCCTGCTGAAGGTTGGTGGGCCGCATGGTAATGGTGTGCAGCAGGTGGCTGCATGTAGTACAGATGATGATGCACGTGCGGAGGGGGACGCACGCTTTGGAAGCGGGGGGGTGGGAGCAGACAGTTGTGTTACACACATTCTACTCTGCTGCAGGTGGGTGAAGGGAGCATGCAATATGCTGCAGATAGGTGGGCGCGCAAACTTATGGGTAGTGGTGCAACTAGGTTTTCAACGAGAAGCGGGGTTGTGGGTGGGCCTTCTGGGTGGCATTAGGGCCTTGCATGCGGACTTTATGGCAGCATGAGTCTCGCGGGGCATGCATCGCCGGACTTGAGCACGTCTCCACTGTGTGTTGAAGATCATCTGCTGGCGACTGTGTGTGAGATAAGCGCTTCATTGTTGCCGTTCTCGTGGGCATTGGGTGCCGCCGTAGGCAGTCATCCGTCCAGCCACGCACTCGTGCAAGGGTGCGGCACAGCAGCTGCTCAGCAATGCCAAGTCGCGAGCACTTGCATCGTTCGTGAGCTCTTTCATGCTCATGAGCACTTGCATGGGACGTGCGGCTCTGGAGCATGCGCAGCGGTTAGCACGCGCACGTACATGCCTACCATGTTGGCTGTGTGCATCCCTCGACATGTGGAGAAAGGGTCGATCGACGCGTGGAGGAATCTTGTCAGTTGCCCCTGCTTGTGTTTGTGCTGCTGCTTTTTGCCCTTGGCCCCACGCATGCTTTCAAACGTCCCCGATCATCCACCTCGTACCCCATGAACCCTGCGCTGGCACCCGCAGGGCAAGCTGTCCCCGGAGGACCTGGGGGTGGACTTGGAGACAGAGCTGAGGGAGCTAGACCCACACCTGATCGCGACACACCGGAGAGAGGTGGGCCCCCACGTGCCCTGGCCCGTGTGCGCTTCATGCCCGCTGTTTGCATGTGCTCTCCTCTCCTATGTTGTTCATTTGCCTTCATGTTGCTGTCCCATACTAAGCTGCCATGTCCCTTTCCCATTCTCACATTCCGTCGCCCAAAGCTGCGCTCATTCTGCCCCCAAGTGCATGGATGCAGGGAAACGGGCAGCTTCATGGGCCCAGCCTGGGGGACATGCGCTGCAACATTTGCTTTCTTTGCCCTTCCCTCCACCTTCCCTTCTGCGGCGGCTAAGCTCGCCGTGGCATGACCTCAATCGCTGCGGCGAATGCTGGCAGCGTTTTGACGTCCCTTTTCTGCTGCTCGTGCCCACGGTTGCTACCCTCCCCATCGAGTTCCCCTGGCCAGGTGGTGGAGCTGCTGCTCTGCCTGGTGTCGCGCCTGGACCCGCCACCCATCCACGCGCTTCACCTGGCAGGGTACCTGCTGCGCGCGCTGCTGCTGCCTGGCATCCCCAACGCCAACTCGGCGTTGCTGCAACAGCTGCATGTGAGTGGGCGCTGCTGCCACAGCTGCATGTGGGCGGATGCTGCGATTGATGATGCTGTGGCCGACAAGGCTGACGGCGTGGTATCGTTTTCATGACTTGACGGGACCAATGGCCGTGATATATGGTTGCCGCGTTTGCCAGCGGCAGAGTTTGGCCGCCGGTTCCAGCACGGCAGTGTTTGGCCGCCGGTTCCAGCATTTCCGTGAATGCGGCCTTCTTACTGTAAAGGTCATTCCGATCCTACTTTGCAGGGAAGCATGCATTTGCACATACCAAGCGGCATCGCGCCATATCAAGCTAACATACAGCAGCATTTAGGTTGCTGTTATACGCGGCTGGGTCTGTGCCCCGCGTCTCCCTGTTTCCCCTTACCTCCCCTCTACACTATGCACGTAGAAATGATGCTTGCCGTTTTACGCGCATGTGTAGTCCCCTGCCCTAAATGTGCACGTATGGCACCCTCGATCTCTTATGTGCGCATGCCACATTTGACCCTCCTTCAAACTGTGGGTCCATAATGAAGCGCTCGCTGCACGTCCCCATCAGCCCTTTGAGGATTCGTGCACGCATGCATGACCCTCCGCTGTGTCTGCTCATGCCTATTTCCTTTCTGGTTTGCCCGTGGTTTCTCCTCTCTTGTCTCCTCTATTGCGCACCCTACTGTCGCCTCCCTTGGCCCAGGACCGTGCGAGGAGTCACGCGCGCATGACCTGACCATCCCCCTATGCCTGTGCTTGCACTGAACGCGTGACGTGCCCCAGGAGTCGTACGAGGAGTCACGCGCGCAGCTCTGGCAGGAGATGGAGGGCGTGTGGTGCGACGTGGTCACCAAGGTGGTCGCCGACGAGTGGGTGCACCAGCGGCGAGGTGGGTGCGCCGATCCATCCCCCGTAGCAGTGGCCTGCAGCAGCTGTGGTGTGCATCGGGCTCAGCAGTGCTGCTGGAAGAGTGCAGCCTGGGATAACTAGTGAGCGTGCCGTCATCAGGATAACTAGTGAGCGTGCCGTCATCAGGATAACTAGTGAGCGTGCCGTCATCAGGATAACTAGTGAGCGTGCCGTCATCAGGATAACTAGTGAGCGTGCCGTCATCAGGATAACTAGGGAGCGTGCCGTCATCAGGATAACTAGGGAGCGTGCCGTCATCAGGCCATCACTTCCTACCGCATGATTCACTCTCTCATCACTGGTGAGTGTGTGCGGACGAGCGGCACGGGGGAACTAGCGTCTAGCAGGGGTGGGGGCATACCCCCCTATTTTGCTACTTACGCACACCTAATACGCACACCTTTTTGTGCCGTCCAGCTCCGTCCGTCACCAGCCAAAGTGAAAAATGGCTGAGCGTACACCTTTGCCAAGAGGGATACGTCGGGGCGAAACGGAGTGCACTTTGGACATGTGAAACGTGGCACTGTACGCTAGGGAGGTAGTCGGCATAGTCAGGACTTGTATCTGACACCACCTAGATCACTCCCAGTTTCGCCACGTGTCCTATAAATTATGTACCGTATAATTTCCGTAGTACTTATCTGTGCGTCCACAAGTACCTCACTCCAGGATGTAAGCCAAAGTGCCGGACCAATACGTAGCCTCACAGTGAGCGCGCACCTTTCCTGAAAACCAGGCGCCGGGTGTGTTTGCCGAGCGCGGTTCTATTTTCCTCGCGCCGTCTTCAGAAAGCCAACTTGAGCGCACACCTTTTAAAAAATTCTGGCGCCGGGGCAATTTTGGAGCTCGCTTCACGTCTGACAGAACCACGTTGGACCTAATGTGGAGTGGGCAGTTTAGCTGAGACGTCCCCGCCCCTCGTCTAGCGTGCCTGCCGATGCCAGCTGCCGGGTGAAGGCTTGCCTCCTCCGACATCCGCCTTATGGAACACGTACCAAGCACAAGGGGGGCTTAGCAGCGGCCCGTGATGGTTGAGCGTGCTTTCTCTTTCGTGTATTCAAGTGCCTCTGGCTCCCCCTGGTACCCCCCACCTCCTGCCCCCCCGCTCCCACCCACTTGTATGTGCGCTGCTTCTTTTAATTACATGCTGTCCTTACCGGTGTCCAGAATGGTGGCTTTTGCTGCTGTCATCTGGGACAGTGGTCGCTTCTTGAGGCCTATGCCTGTATTTGCTTTGGTTGGGGATGCCTTGGGCCAGTGGCTATGGTAAAGGCAAGTAATACAAGTATAACAAGGTGTAGTACACGATCGCCAAGCGAGGGGTCCTTGGCCCCCCTGCGTGCGGCCGGCCATGGCCTGGGAAGCGTTGGAGGGCTGACGGCCGCCGCTCCTGTGCCCCCCATGCGCTCGTCCCATGCTCTGCAACCTTGTTCTGGCTGCTGGCGCATGGCACTAATGGGCTTTTCTGGTGGTGGGTGGCCTCTGGGTGTGCACGGGGATGGGGGGGGGGGGGCGTGTGACTTGTGGCAGAAATGGCGTCGCCCTCGGTGCTCAACCACCATCACGCGATGCAGCTGCTGTTGCCCCCGAAACCGACGCCACCGTACGGTGAGTACTGAGAAAAACGCGGCTTGGCGGCGCGTCTCATGTTGTACGCGCTTCATGTGTGGATCGTAGGGCAGGCAGCCAAATGGATGCAGAAGGATGGCAAGGCAGCACGAGTCTCATGGGCGCGTGGGGGCTGTGTGGATGTGCATCCTGACGGTAGGCCGGCCTTGTGAACCCTATGGCATTGCTCATCCCTTGCATCACTATGGTTGGCTCGGGGCGCTGGCATGTACCTGCATATAGCTTGCTGGCCGCGTGCACTACACGTGGCGGGGTGCTGCACCTCCCAAAGTGTGCATGTCGCGATCAAGACCCGCGCAACGCTCTTCGCATCGGCGTTCAGCTGGCTCCTTGCTGGTCTCTTTTTAACATTTGCTGGCATTCAGCGAGCATGTGGCTAGTTTTGCTGGCATCTTGCTGGCTACAGTCCTAGCGACACACCCACGGCCATCTCTGCACATGCATTGGCTTTCGCTATCCCCTGCATGTCGGTACCCCATCCGTAACCGTGACCACGCCACTCCTACGCCTTGACCGGGTGCCCATCATGGCATTGCTCCTTGCTGGCACGTGTCATGCCTTCTGCTGTCACCCGCAGATCCACGGCAAACCACCGCCGCGTCCGAGCGTATGCAGATGGTGGCAAAGGTGGGTGCGCACACATACATATGCATGCTGGCGTCCGCACCCACCCGGGGGGGGGGGCAGGGGCCGCGGCCACGAGGTGGCCAGATGTAGGAGAGCGTGGGAGAGTCCGCAGTGACAGTACGGCGTGCCTTACATCCACGTAGCTCTCGCTCTATTATTTAGCATTAGGGTTGCGAAGTGACAGATGATTACGCTCGTGCGTACTCTCCTTTTGCCCCCGTTGAGTGGATAGTGATGCCCCTATGACGCGTGGGGGCACGGGTAGGGAAGAACCTGTTGGGCCTAGTGCAGCGTTGTCAGTTTGGCTGGACAGTCCTTGTGCACGGGGGCGGCAGCCGTGGCGGTCACCAGCTTCCCTACACACGCGGGGTCCATCGTCCCGCAGGCTTTCTTTTGGGGGTTTTGTAACTGCAAACCCTTTCCTATCGTATCCGTGCCATGTTGTGACTTCAGCCCTCCTATCTGTCTTGTTGTGCACCGATGGTCCATGTGTCCCCCCAGTGCGTGGGTTCCCCATGTCGCAAACGCCAGTCGCTACAGTCGACCTTTACCGGCCCGGTCTCCATCAAGCCTCGCCGATGCCCTTTCTTCTTATAACCCTTATGCTTGCCGTGACACACATGCCTCTTCCTGTGGCGTTGCGGCGCGTGCGCCAGGTGTTCCTGTGCCGCCACCTGCTGTGGGACTCGCTCGTCCGAGGCACACTGCCGCAGCCACCGGCGTCCGTCCCCACCCCCCGCGTGCCCAGCCTGGCGGGGCCAGGAGGAAACCATGCGTCCACGGAGCCAGTGACAGAGGGCTCGGAGGTGGAATTCTGTGAGTGCCCTCATGCGCATGCAGCGCAGGCCAGGCCAAGGGGTTAGAAGAGGTACCCAGCAGAAGTTGAAAGGGAGCATGATGAGTGGGGAAGGGGGGGAGGGGCAGGGGGCGTGAGTAGGGTGGCCGGAGGAAATCAGGTCTTGCTCTGCTATTTTTTTTCCTTCTAAACATGCAGTTCTAGCGCCAAGGGGCTTGTTTGCTCTGTGCCTGTTTGCTGTTGTAAATCATATAAGCACCGGGTGATGTTGACTTGAATGCTTCTTGTAATTGTCGTGGATGATCCGGTTATCAGACCAAGGGCACAATGGCTTGTCTAGAACGAGGCAAAGCGACCCTTATGGGAAGGGGCCGCCCTCGTAATGCCTTGGTGTGGATGGTATCCGGTCACCTGCCATTCGGATGAGCTCGTTCTCGTTCCTGCAGAGTTTGGTGCTTGCTCAGCCCACCCTGCTCAGATACGGTGCCCGGGTGCACCCCTCTTCACTCCTGTATGCACTGCTATAGTTGCATGCCACGTGGCACCGGGTGGCAAGGGTGCAGAGTCATCATGCGGGTGCTTATGCCAGCTACTTGCGTTCGAAGCCGGAGGCTTCAAGCCTACTCGAGGCCAGCATGTCCGTAAGCATGCTGAAGATTGATTGGGTGCACATCTCCTTGGCCCCGGTTTGTGCCTGCGATGATTGCTGACCCACCCCTTTGCTGTGTCCCCACCCCTGGTGTGCCCATGTGTGATGGCCATGCGGCCCCCCTCTTGTTGTTTGTGAGTACTGTGTCCATGTGGCATGTCGCTTGTGCGTGCGGCGTGACATTGTCACGGTCTGGTCTGCCCCCCCCCCCCCCCCAATATCCGCGCGCAGCTGGACTGGACTCGCTCCCCTGCCGTGTCGCGTTTGAGCGCGGCAAGGAGCGCGCGCTCTACCTGGTCGTCATGACGCACGCGCACCCGACGCCCTGCCTCGTGCTCGCAGAGGCCTCCCCAGTGCGTCTGGGGGCCGGCATCGTGCGGGCCATCGCGCCGTTGGCCGGCGCGCAGGTACGGACGCCCGGATGCACCTGATGCATTAGCTAGCTCATGGTCGCTGGTAGCCATACAGCTAGGTAGTGGATTCATTTGAGATGCGGTCATCTGTTCGTGGCATTATGGTTCACCCACACCGTCTCGTGACGGTTCACATCATTTTTTGTATTTGTTTGTCGATACGAGCTTGGATGAACCCTGGCCGCTCATCGATCATGCTTCTGCGCTGCATGTGCTGTGCTGCTCCACCCCCAGCCTGCCAGCGCCACGACCATCCTGCTTGCTCTAACACTGATGTGTGCCTGCTTTGTGCTACCCTCTCGCCCACCGTGCCCCCCCCTGCTGCAGCCACGCGTGAACCAGACGCACCCCAAGTGGCTGCATCTGTGCGTGCGCGCGCCGCTGCAGATCGTGAGGCCCTATCCGTCCGAGGAGGCGTCGCGCAAGCGGCTGACCGACGGCACGTGGACGCTCGCGTTTGCGGACGAGGCACGCTGCGCGTCGGCTCAGCGCATCGTCGACGAGCGCATCGCCTCGCTGCAGGCTGCGTGCAAGGAGGCTCTATCCCACCTCATCGGGCACCAGGCCGTGCGCGGCGCACAGAAGGCATTCCGCCCGGCCGTCGCAATTGGCTCCCTGGCTAACAGCACGTGAGGCGGCCAGGTGGGGCCATCTGTTTCGCACCGTAGACGTAGAGAGAATGGCCGCTGGTGCGTCCTGCGTGTTTTGTCGATCTGCAGAAAGACAGGGTAGAAGGAAGCGCACATGGAGTGGATTAGACGAGAGAGTTGAACAAGGTCATGGATCAATTGATTGATTAATTAATAACGAGCTTCCGTTGGGGAGTCACGGAGTATTAACCCCGATGAATGGATGGATGGACAAACAACTCTACAGTTTGATTGCATCTATCTAATGCCCAAACTAACAAGCCAAGGGACATGGCATGTAGCAGGTAGTGCCAGGCCCTAGCGGTCACGCCGATTGGTCATGGATGGAGGTTTGACATGCCTAGCCAGAGGCATGTGCGATGAATTTGCTGCTCTGTAAAGCTCTGGTATTCGTGCCGGTTTGTGCCAGTTTAAGCTCAAATGAGCATTTTCACTCCATCCATGGGAAGCTTGGAACAAGTAAGCATTTTATATCCTCCATGTTGTTAGGGCCATGACAACAGAGGATAAGTTACCCAGCCCGCTGCCCTCAGCCGGTCAGTCAGGACTGCTGGTGGCAGCGTCGAAAGATATGTATGCTTTTTGTCAGTGCATGGCACATGATGCGGATTCTCAGTAGGCCGGCCGGGCGCCTGTGCCTAAGAAGCCGCTAGTCGACTAGCTGGCACCAAGCCTTCACATGCAGCCCGGAGCATTTCATTTGTCCGGTGGCATGCCCCAGGCCGCGGGCGGCAAAGTCACTAGTGGACTTTCCGTCATAGGCATGGACATGGTGTGCCACCCTTGACGGAACGGGCTCACGCCCGGGGAGCCCTCTGGTTTATCTGTAACATTCATTCATTCATTCATTCATTCATTCATTCATTCATTCATTCATTCATTCATTCATTCATTAATTAATTAATTAATTAATTAGAAACATAACTCCCGCGTGCAGACACGTGTCTCGCGTGCAGACACGTGTGTAGTACTCCTACACACAGATCTCGAGTGATTTATCTAGTACCAAATCCGAAAGGCTTGCATCACTCCCCGGACAGGAGAACTTTTGCGGATGACTGTAGGTGTAAGTTGGCGATGCCATGGTAACCGGAGACGTCCGTCCTATAGTCAGCAAAATTGGTGCGAGAGGTCCCCAGTTCGATTCCGGTCGGATTCATTTGCAGATCGCGTTTTTCCGCGTTTTCCGCGGCCCGGTACTGAACGCAAATGGTTTTCACCTTTGCGGAGTGCCTGATCAAATAACTCCCGTTGGGAGTACATGTAGCACATATCCCTGAGAAGGGGCATATGGCTTTTAACCCGTGTTTTTTTACAACGCGATACATCGCGTTGTAGGGTTAGAACGCGATGTATCGCGTTGTAATCTGACACGTGGCAAACCTATTAAACATGCGATTTTTGATCTGAAACTTTCAACATAGGTCAGAAACATCTCATAGAATTCAAGAAAAAATCCTGGTATTTTTGGTATTTTTTTTGTGACAGCTGCAAACAAATATGTACCACTGAAATCAGGCATTTTCGCGGGACGAAGGTGAAGACGACGGCGATGGCGGCAGGTAGATCTCGCCAGTTTTCGCGCGAATTTCAGTGGCTGTTGGGTAGCACGACCATGATGATGCGTTCAAAGGTTGATAATTAGGTTTCTACGAGTTTGTTGAGGTACTGTGGCAAAGGAAACGTAGTTTTTTCCAGTTTCTCACCCAACTTTCATGCGGAAACCCTGGAAACCGGCATACATAATATTACGTCAAGACTCGGGTCTGCTGCGGCACCATGCTTGGTATTTCCATGGTGTTTCGACTTCTTAACACATGTTTATTCATTCCGAACGCCCGGACTCTCGGCTAAACCGATATTTGTGCAGACTTTTATTGGGTAGCTCCGGGCATGATGGTGCCTGCAAATAGCGTAAGGCGTGACCGTGGCTATTGCTACGGTATGCTGTATTTTCCTGGAAATGGCCTCTGCCACCGGCTCAATAGTGCTTGCAGGCGTAAGTATATCGTGTTTCTACCTAGTTTCTGCCAGTTTTCCACTTATTTCTACCGACCTCTGCCCAGCCTCTCTAAGACCGCCATCCTACTCGACGTTGCTTGCATGTCAGCCATAGCAGGTTGCAGTTGTGCAGTATTTAGGTGCTGTATACGTCGTCAAGCCGTGCATATATCGTGAGGATTGGATGTTGATGGTTTATACTGCGTTGATTGTGCAAGAAGATCAGCTAGGTGCCCATAATTGAATGGAATTGAATTGAATTGTAACATAACTCCGTTGGGAGTATATGTAGCACATAGCCCCTGAGAGGCCCGGGCATATGGCCTATCATACATCCTAAGCTACTTCCTGCAAGGGTGGGGATGTAAAGGACCCTTGCTCTAGGTGCACTAGGGCACTTGCATCCCCGTGATCTTCAAGCTATGCCCAGCGAAGGGGGAGCCTGTCATGGGGGGGAAGATCAGCATAGCTATACAAAAAGCTAGGGCATGGCGTCTCAGCAGAGAGTTACTCCCTGCATGGGCACTGCATAATTAAATAAAGCTAGGCATCATCTGGAGGGTGGCTCATCATAGGCACACATGTACATGACTAAAAAATGCCCATAATCATGGTGTATAATCATGTGTTGTTAGCATCTTGCCACCATTTGCTAGCATGCATTCCAGCGTCATCGATCTTTGCCTGCATGTAAGCTCATGGATCACTCAACCTATCCAAGCCTTGCATTACACGTGCCTCTTTCTTTCAGTATTGCACGCGTTATGGAATGAAAACCCAGCACCTCCGTTCCCACGAGGCATGTGCTCAACCCGTTCGGTGAGAGTGGATGATGCTTTGGCTATGGCTGCCTGATTCAGTCATATTAGTCATCCAGTCATGATGTTTGATGCATGTTTGATGCTGTATAACTTATACAACACCTATTTTCAACGTTTTGACCCTCCAAGCTCACTATGGCCCCGTTTATGGGGCTCGTGTCGTTGCGTAATGTTGTGAAGGGCTCTCATGTTTCCCACTGCGTTGTACTGCGTTGTAATTGTGATGCTAATGAAAAATAGCTCCAGTGGCCCAATGGGCCTGAGTTTTGTTTCACAGAGCCTGCATATGTTGCCCATAGCTCGTGCAAGAAGCCAGATTTTTTTCATGAACCATTTGTGAATAAGCACATGACTTGTGACCTAGGGTCAAGAAATCGCGGTCATGGTCAGACCCCCCTGTATTCAAACAAGTGTATCACTCTAATGAATAAGCATTATGTAGGTCTGAGTAGCTAAAAAAATCCTTTGATTTATGGGCTTTCAGGAAAGTATATACATGACCATGAAAAAAAAAATTCCTTAGGTGCTATAGTAACGCGTTCTCAAAAAAGCTTACAACGCGATCTATCACGGGTTAATACATCCTGGGCTACTTCCTGCGAGGGTGGGAATGTAAGCGACCCTTGCTCTAGGTGCACCAGGGCACCTGCACCCTCATAATCTTCACACTATGCCCAGCTAAGGGGGAGTATGTTATGTGGGGGAAGATCATCATGGCTATACAAGAGCTAGGACATGGCTTCTCGACAGAGAGCATCTCTCTGCATGGCATAGCATGGCTAAATTCTTAATGCAACATCCATGGGGGTCCCATTATAGGCATGGCTTGGCTAAATTCTGAAGGCAACATCCATGGGGGCCATTATGGGCGCACATGCGCGTGGGCCACATGCTAGGCTACAGTAAGCCTTACTAATCTACACTACTGGTATATATATATTCCTAGCTATTTGCCCCGCAGCCTCTTGTTCCGGCCGGGCGGCCTTGTGGTAGCTGTGGGCAGCCGCTGGATCCCACGGGGACTCACTACCTTGCCTGCATGGGGGGCCAACAGAATCAGAATTGGTATTTGTATTTGCACACTGTCCTCCTGACGGTGGTGCTCGCCATGATTCGGTCGGTTTTCCCCCACGCGAACATCCGGTCCGAGGATGCGGATGGCGCTGCCTTCTATTCCCCCAACCACCGGCCTGACATCGTGGTGCTGGACTTTGAGGGGGGTGGCCGGCATCTGCTTATTGACGTTTCGGTGGCGCGGCCCTTGGCTCTTAGCCACGTGGCTGGGGCCTCCCTCACGGCAGGTTACACGGCGGACCGGGCGGAGCGGGCCAAGCTCCTGGCCTACGGCGACGTCGGGCACCATCGTGTGGTGCCCTTTGTCCTGGAGGAGTTTGGGGCCATGGGGCCCCTGACCTCCGCCTTCTTCAAGGAGTGTTGCCGGCTCCGGGAGGATCGGCTGGACCTGGAGGGCCAGCGGGCCCCATGGTCGGCGCGGACCTGGACGTCATATTGGCGTCAGCGCTTGTCGGTGGCGCTGACTCGGGCCATGGCTGACATCATGCTCCGCCGTACGCGGGCTGATTTTGCGGTGCAGCAGGGCTATTAGGTTCCTCCCGTTAGGCGTTTCCATTGGTCTTATCGTAGTATAGAGCTTTGACATGGCTCTGTATATAGGTTTATAGCTGGGCGTTTGCTTTGGTTTGAGTGATTTCACTCTGCTGTAAGTAATTATATTTTTAATATATATTCCTAGTCTAGGTTCCTCCCGTTAGGCGTTTCCATTGGTCTTATCGTAGTATAGAGCTTTGACATGGCTCTGTATATAGGTTTATAGCTGGGCGTTTGCTTTGGTTTGAGTGATTTCACTCTGCTGTAAGTAATTATATTTTTAATATATATTCCTAGTCTGAGGTGGCAGGAGGGGGCTGCCAGGGCTTGTGGTCAACGTGGATGACCGCCCCCCTCCAGTATACCGGCTTCCCCCTTGCGCTCTGCCGGAGCTGAAGGTAGGTCGGCCATAGCTCGCGTCGCCGCTGTTGCTGGGCCAGGGTCAAGTCGTCGTCCAGCGTGAAGCGAGTCTCCGAGAGCTTCTTGCGGCATTTAAGGAACGCCAGCTTGTCCGCCATGTACTTTAAGGTGAGTAGCACGGGTGCCGGGCCAGCCTTACCCCGCGCGCAGGGGAGGCGGACAGCCGACATGTTCAGCTCACCAGTGAGTAGCATGGGGGCAAGAATGTCGCGCTTAAATGCCTCAAGAAGGCTCGTGGAGGTCTCACCTGCCGGCTGGTCGAAGTGCTTGACGATGACATAGTGGCTGTGCCGGGGGATGTACGTCGGCTTCCTCGCGAAGGTCGAGGGCTTTTTGCTTGAGTTGTGCCGTCGGAGATGGTGGAGGTGGTGGAGGTGGTGTGCTGCTTAAGCAAGTCCGCCCAGGTGGAGGGAGCATCACCGGCCGGGCCAGCAGGCGCCGGCTGGTCGGCGATGTCCCGTTCACCGAAGTCCCGAGTTCACCGCCTGCATGGGCGGTGAGGCCGGCGGTGTCATGCAAGCTCTCAAGGGCGTTGGCGGTGGCTTGAAGGCGTTGCATGGTCGAGGTCGAGGAGCTGGGCTTTGATGTCGGCAGTGGAGGCGGAAATGGCAGTGGCCGTGGCGGTGACTGAGGTGAGGAAGTTCAGCAGCCAGCGGACCACCCATTGCTGCGACGTCAGCAGCAAGGGGGGTCACGTGCTGCTGAAAGGCTTCCATGAGGATGGAACGGAGGGTGGGGGCGGAGATGGATGGAGCCCAGATCTCGCCGTCAGAGCGCTGGAGAAGGGAGTTGAGGATGGCGTGCTGGAGACGCCTCACAGGGTGAGCTGTCATAGAATAAAAAAGTATTATTTTCCCATTAATTAACGCCCCCGGGGGGCGCGGGGAGCCGAAAACCATGCTGACCTTGTGCCAGCGGTTGCCGTCATGCAGTGCAGAGGAGGCGGCCGGTGGCGTGGAGATGGAGGCACAGGTCGTAAAGCGAGGCGTAGTCCCCATAGAAGATGCAGTGCATAGCAGCGTCCGGGGACATGTTGGTCCAGTCGTGATCTTTGACCTGGAAAGGTTGGAGCCGAAAGCGCGGTTCCAAGGGGCGTGAAGACCCTCCTGTTTTGTCGGCGGAGCGGGCGCGTTTAGGGTCAGGCGATGCCGATGGCGAGGCATTGAGCCCGGGAGGTTGCTGGGCGACAACCAGTGCACGACTAGTGTCACCGCTGCCTTCTGGATCTTGCGAGGCTGCAGCCGCAGCTGCCGCATTTTCATGGGCGAGCGCATCCGCCAAACTGCGTTGTGTCGACAGGCGTTTGCTCATCATATATTGCGTTTTAGATTCGGACAATTATATCAGCATGTGCGTCTTAGAAAGACGAAGCGATAGTGATATTCACGGCTAAATTCGGTGCTCAAACGTGAAAGTTATGAGCTCCGCCGTCAGCCATGGCTACCTCGTGGCTCGTGGCTCGTGGAACCATGCATTAACGTGGAATCTGTAACATGGAGGCTTGCAACTAGATCGATGACGTGTAAGTTAATTAAGATAGGTGGCAGATCGACAGTAATAATGCAGGAAGGACACCACCACCGGCCCAGCATGCAGTCGGTGGCCGGCCGGGGGCTCCGGGTGTGACCATGTTCATGTGGCAGGCATAGCCAATCTGGCCGTGGTGCCCGCGCAACCCTGTATAGCAGACTAGTCGGAACTAGATAGCTATATACACCCGCTTCTTACCCTCGATCATGCATGGGCCTGCATGGTATAGGTGAGGTAGAACTGCGCGGGTGCCACCGCATTCCCCACTCACGGGACAACAAGGCGACTCCCCACCAGTCCTGCTCACCTTCCCCTCCCCTGAGGACATGCAAGCAGCGGTTCCTTAATTTCTCGTCGCAAGAGGTTGCACGACCTCACCTGGACGCTGGACGACGACCTGACCCCCGCTCAGCAGCATGCAGCAGCGACGCGACCTGTGGCCTGAATTAATCAATTAATTAATTAAACTCGTGCTCCCGTTGGGGAGTCACGGAGCACCGAAGTGCTTTTACTCCCTGCATGACAGTGCACAACAGGAAGAAAGGGTAGAGACCGGCCCCTTTCTCCTTCATGCCAGAGGGCATGCCACAGCTGCAATCGGACACGCCATAGACGATCCGGCAAGTGCTGTGGGTGCAATAAGACCCATGTGAGCATATCAGCAGTAACAAGTAGCGTGGGCAAGTAATCTGATCATAGCCAGGGCGTAGCATCAGGCTGTACAAGCCTGGGCTATAAGCTGAGGCTATTATGGCTGGTTGTGTACCGTGTGTTAGCAGTGCACGTGACTATAGGCATGGTGGCACAGCTACGGGCAAACATTCTAGGCATGGCTGCCATGGCGGCAGTGACTACCAATGGATACAAGCTAGGGCTGTTACAAGCTATTCTAGTGCCCGCAGGGAGGCGTCTTCAGCTGTGACGGCACAACTGCTGGAGCTGAAGAAAGCCATGGCAGCCCCCGCCAAAACTACCACGTTCGCCGACGTCGTGAACAAGCAAGAACTTGACCACCATCGGTTCAACAGGCGGCCAAGTCTGCATGCCGCTACCGCTGCGGTATCCCAGATCGAATGCAGTGCAACAACACCAACGCAATATAGTAATCAAGAACTTCCAGACAGGCGCGGATGCAAAAGCAAATGAGACAGCCATGCAGCACACTTGCGCCGAGGAGCTGCGCGGCCCGGCGTTTCTGGGGGTGATGCAGCTCCAGAACCGTGTTGTGATTGAACGAGCCATTCGGCTACCAGGCCCTATGGGCTTGGTCGTCGTCACCATGGCATCCATGCACGAGAAACGCCTCCTGCTGGGAGCACGTTGCCTGCTCCACACCACCTTCCGACAGCCTCGACGAGGACTGCATGCACGTACGCCGGCCCAACTGAAGGCGAGGAGCGCGGTGTGGAACAGCACCAGCGTCCAGGAGGCAAGGAAGCATGCACGAGACAAAGGGTAAGCGCATTATAAGATGCATGCGTCTGCTTCAGGATGGCTCCTTTGCAGCATTCTTTAATGGTGTTCAGATTAACACCCAAGGAGCAGAGTTTCGTGAGTTGTCTAGCAAGAAGGGTCAACTCTGGTGTGTGGCTCTGGTGCTGGCTCTGGTGGTACCAGTAGGTGCACAATATATTAACCTAGCCTCTTGGGGCGAGGACGAATCACTACAGTAGGCTTGGAACACCCGCAGATATATGAATATGAATATGAGCGCATGTGCGCAAATATGGATATGCGGCCTATGCAGAATCGAGTCGCTCTCTGTTGAGAAGCCATGCCTGGTAGCTCTTGTATCAAGGAGACAACCAGCGCAGGCCAGAAATCGGGAGAATCCGGAGTCGTGCCATGGTAGCTCGAGCCTGCCGTTATCTTGTCCGCGTGTTCGAGTCGTTCAGGATGATGAATATGAATGGTGATGGAAATGTGTATCCGTGTGCATTGAAATTATGGCTGGCTTACGCCGGTGTAGAGCGACTAGATGACCTAGACGGTGGGGCCGGAAACAGCATGCTTGTATAGCCATGATGATCTTCCCCCCATGACGGGCCGAGACATCATGGTGGTGCAGGTGCCCTTGGTGCACCTAGAGCAAGTGTCAGAGTTATGTTCCTAATTAATTAATTAATTAATTAATTAATTAATTAAGATATGAATATGAGCGCATGTGCGCCGATATGCCGGAATATGTTCATCGCGTGCCAAATCGGGACGAATTATTCTAGAAATAATCCGCCTCCGAGTGCCACTGTGGATTCGAACCTGCGCCCCGAAGGGGTCAACGGTCTTAGTTATGTTAATATTGTGCGGAAACCTTTTTGCCACTCGGCTTCTAAGGTTCCGCACAATATTACCATGCAGCGATAACCACTCGCTGGTACACTCAAGTTCATGCCGACCGGTAACCTAACTGTCGGTATAATTTACGATGGCACGGGGCTGTGCGTGGGGCACCATGTTTCTGGAAGTGGTGTCAGGTTTGCCACGTTGCTAGCAAGGCGGGCAAGAAGGAGCGTGGGCCCCATGTGTGCTATCTCAACCACGTATAGGCAGCAGCAGAAGCATGGAAGGGGAGGGGGCTGTCTAAGTTTCTGCTGCGTGGCCTAGCCCCCACGGTTGCTGGCATCAGCACGGGGCAGTTGGTGCATGGGGAGGGGGGGGCTGGAGGGGAGGAGGGCCGGGGCAGGAGGGGAGAAGGAGGTGCTGCCAAAGCCGGCAATGGCCCACCGCTTGCACGCTGCTGAGGTGGTTAGCGATGGTGACACCACCTGGTTTGCACGGGTCAAAAAGGACAAGTTCCTCTCGGAGGCAGGCCTCATCCCCGATAAGGAGGACATCAATCACTTGGTCGGGGTGTTTGTATGGTGCACTGACCAAGCTCAAGAAGGATCCCTGGGCAAGCTCAGGGGATCGAGTGCTAAATGACCCCACTGTGAACTCCATGTGCTATTCCTTCCGCATGTGCCGTCCATGCAAATGGGCACAAGGGCCGGGGCAGTCCACCTCAAGGGGGCACTAGATAACGCGCTGCTGCACTACTTTAACAAGCATGACAAGTGTGGGCAGTGGCCTAACTATGTGCATGCAGCAGTCGGATCCGAGCCAGCCGGATGTTGAGCAGCAGTGGTGTGGCTATCTCGTCAGGGCGGGGACGTACACGACTCCCGGGTGGGGTGGGACCACGTGGCTGCCCATCGCAGCGACCACGCCGCAGGAGGTGACGGTGCATGGACGTACGTGCTGGGGTTGCGGTCAAGGCCGTCTGGGCCAAGTACACCACGATGGAGATTCTGGAGGCAGGCCTGCACTCACAATGTCATGCAGCAGCAACATGAATGAGTTCCTGTACTCACAGCAGATCAGGGCGGTCCCTGGTGGGAAGGGTGCGTTAATTTGGGGCAGGGCTCTACCCCTGAGGTGCATATTCTGATTTGGCACGCCGCAAAGGTGAAAACCATTTGCGTTCAGTGCCGGTCCGCGGAAAACGCGGTGAAAACGCGATCTACAAATGAATCCAGGCGGCGTAATCAAACTGGGGACCTCTCGCACCAATTTTGCTTACTATAGGACGGACGTCTCCGGATCCTAGGGCATCGCCAGAGTTCAATTATACGCAATACGCGGTTATACGCGCGGGGTCCGTATAATGGATAATACGGTATAATACGGTATTATCCGGAAATTATACGCAAATACTGGATTTCGTCGTTTTTGGGGTTGTTTCATGCATTTTGATATCATTTCAAGCAGTCCACATGTTTCTGACACTAAATTACACATGATACATGGGTTGCCACTGCTCAGCAGTGCTTGGGAACACTGGACGTGTAAATAGGGGTTCCCGAGGAGCTAGATTACCTATGCATTATACCCTAAAAAACAAATTATGCCAAATGAAATGGAAAGATGAAAAAAGAAAAAGAAGTAAGATGGCTATGCTTCCATGCAAGCAGGTCCTGGGCATCTCCATGTTTCTTGTATGCATGAGGAGCACACAAGAAGAAGGCTGACTTTGGCGAGCAAAACAAGAAATAGTGGCTAGATCTGGCCAGAAAACCACTTGTTTCGAGATGCTTTTAGCAAGAAAAAACATCGCGTTATCAAGCTTATCATATTTATAAACAATGCCAAGCACTACGTCACTGCTTTCGATGAAGCATAAGCTAATAGCAGACAAATCTGGTCCAAAATCTGCATGTCGTAGTGGTATTCCCCAACCATCACAAGCCAACAATGCGTAGAGGCAGTAAAGCAACCAAAAGACAAGCAGAAAAGCTCCATTACAGGTCTACGATTATTTTACAATCCACCCAACAACTTGATACAACAATGAACACGTGAACAGGATAGCACGTACCAGATCAAAACCGCATATTACCTTTCTTGACGGAGCCAGCATGCCCACCTGATGGACGTAGCTGCGAGCCTTTCCTGGCCGTCGTCGCTTATAAATCATGTAAGGAATAACGTGAAACAGCTATCCGCGTTCAAATGTAGGGGCATTTCCCGCCTATCAACAGTTAGCACATGCACGGTCGCCACCTGGTTGCTGAAACGAGGTTGCCGCATCGAGCAGAAGGTCGAGACACATCCGCGCACATCCCAACGCTGCCTGGCCAAGGATATAAGCTTTTCAAGACCTAAGGATCATGCCTAAAATATGTAAAGCGGCCATGCTCTCGTACCAGTCAGTTTTCTGTATGACTTCAATATTCGGTGCATGCATGGCTGCCCGAGAGGCAAGGGCAGAGACCTAAACAGCATGGAGGGTTGCCATGCTACAGTGTAGCTTGCTTGTAAGATCCTTGGTCTCACGGTCGCCAAATGTCAACCAGTGGATGGTTTCCGTAGTGTTTCGTAGAGTTCCCTTGCTTTCCCGCCTTGGTTCCCGCACGAAAAATTTGGCTGCCGGACCTCGGATGAGCGCGAAAACCCCATTATACGCGCGCTGATACGTGTTATTCGCCGTATTATACGTAAAAATACGCAAATCGTATAAAACGGATAAAAATTGTACGCTCGACCTTGTATAACGCGTATTATACCGTATTATACCGTATAATACGCCGTATAATTGAACACTGGGCATCGCCAACTGACACCTACAGTCATCCGCAAAAGTTCTCCTTTCCGGGGAGTGATGCAAGCCTGTACTTGGTACTAGATAAATCATTCGAGATCTGTGTGTAGGAGTACTATACACACGTGTCTGCACTCGAGACTTGTTCAGTCTCGAACCGTGAGACGGGCTGAATGTGCATATATGCGCTGTGGGCATACTGCACGTGCAGCATGGTGAGGAGTGGTGGTTTGAGGATGCTGAGGACCTGGGCCGGTGTGGCGCTGACCCCCGCTGGACATCGAGGCGCAGCTGGCCACCATCAATGCAAAGATCGAGGGAGCACTTGGCAGCACTGACAGCTGAAGGGGCAACATGACTGGAAGCGGCGTAAGATGAAAAATCCTGAATTGCTAGAGAAGAAGAAAAGACACTGGAAGGAGGGCAATTCGCAGGACCGCTCCACATACAGCAATTAAGGGGGTGCACTATGAGACAGGGGGGGAAGGGGATGAGGGTGTGGGTGAGGTGGATGCTAATGATAGACTGTGCATGTTCTGCGGTGGCCCCACGCATACTAACTCCAACCCTTTCCTCATCGATCTGTGGTGGCACTGACTGTGAGCAGGGCCGGGGCCACATGTTGTGTGCGGGTCTCACCCTCAAACTGTGCCAAAGGGGGAGTCATGGTACTGCCAGGACTGCGAGCCAGGGGATCGATGCCTATAATTAATTAATTGATTAGTTAGACTCGTGCTCCCGTTGGGGAGTCACGGAGCATTAACCCCGATGGATGGATGGATGGATGGGTGCAAACAGTCCTACCGGTCTAATCTATCTACATCAGCTACCTATAACATCTACTCTAAACAGCATCACTAACTACAAACATCTATCTAAACAGCATCGACGCCTATAGTGATGATGAATGAGCTTTTGGCTAGTGTCCGGCGGTGCCAGGTGTCAACCTTTGATCGCTAATGACTTGAGCTGTGGTTGTCAGAATGACCTCAAATTTTGGGGCTGCATGTCCCCCCACCTCTAGTATTTGTTGATATGTGGTATGGCATTTTTGGAAGTGTTTATGATTTGTTATTTTTTGTGTGTGAAAAAAGGACCCCTTTGCGGGAAAATTAATTAACGGGTGCATCCATGCTTATTTCTTGCTCCCAATTAGGCAGACTTTCTCAAAAGTCCAGGGGAACTATGCGGGAATATGCATGATTTGGTCCCAATATGTTTGCCCATTGTAATAGGGAAAATGTGACTAAAATAGCGTCTTTTTCTATTTTTAGCGCATTACCGGCGTATGGTAGGGGCTATTACCCCCCGTTCGCTCACACCCTACTGGCGCTCGAAGGGCCTGGGCGGGCACCGCAAGCGCATGCTCTTCAAGGTCCTCGTCCTCACGGTGCTCACGTATGGCGCCGAGGCGTGGACCCTCCCACCCAAACTGGCAGCTAGGCTAGACGGCACGGTTTACAGGATGCTCCGACAGGTCCTTAATGTAGGTTTTTCCGAGCGTCCGTCATCAGAGTCTTTGTATCATGGCATGCCTCGTGTTTCGGACGAGATTAGGCAGCGTAGGATAGCATTTGTAGGACACCTTGCCCGCACCAGCCAGGTCGACACCACCCTCGGTCTGGCCGGCCCCCAGCTCGGCTTGGCCAGCCAGGGCGGCACATTCTGACCTGGCCTGGCCCCGCGGACATTCCCAAACGGGTTGGGAAACCTGTCACGAACTACGTTCAGATGTTGCTGGACGACCTAGTGGTCCCAGCCCAGTTTGAGCACCGCATCCACTCTCTCTCCCGTCTTTGGACTGTCATGCAGGACAAGACGCGGTGGAAGAAGATTGTCAAGGCGCACACGCCCGACCCTGTGGGCAAGCCACCTCCCCCCAAGCGGAGGAGGCGTTTTGATGAGTAGTGTAGTTAGGATTTTCTAGATAGCTTAGAGTTAGTATAGTTCGATCACGCGGCTTCCTCCACCCCATCCTGATCATGGAATATGTGCTACATGACCTCCCCACGGAGGCATCTTATAATTTAATTTAATTTAATTTAATTTATTACCCCCCCAAACTGGTTGGAATTTAATTTTTTAAAAAATCATATTTATGGCCCCAAAACCATCCCCAACCATCATTGGATTTTTACCACATGCATACGTGTTGTTTCCAGAAAAGTGCACTTTAGGCATGTCCCCTCCCCTTGTTTTGAATTGTCTAAGCCCGTAAGGCGCCGACAGCACACCAGGCAGCACATCAGGCACCGGCGCGGGGTGACCGGCAGCGCTTGTCAAACAAAATCCACATCGCAGATTTGTAATAGGCTGTAATAAACCATGGTTCTGATCACCCAGGGCCCACGAAGGCCGCCACCGGCAACTAGTTGTTGACACTCACACCCCGCGGTTAACCATGGGCCCCGCGAAAATCCACCACCGTCAGCCCCTGGGACAGCCCTCTCTGGTACCGCGGTTCCAGGAAATTTTGCCCGGGCATGCCACCCGCCCACCCGTCCTGTATGTATGTACCTTGAACTAGTACACCCCCCACACACACACGTTTAAGATTGGGGTCCGACCAATCCAGGGCTCACAATCTTAAAATATCTTACTTCTGTGATTCGATTCTACTAAGCTCTACACCCCCCCCCCACATGTTTAAGATTCTCAGGTTAAAGATCATAAGACTCTGGATTTGACCTCTACTAGCAGTATAATTTTAGTAGAATGTAGTAGAACTTAGTTAGGGGGGGGGGGTACTACATTCTACTAAAAGTATGCTACTAGTAGAGGTCAAATCCAGAGTCTCATGATCTTAACCCTTAAACCGTAGCAACTCAGTCCTAAAAAACGGACTGAGTTGCACATCTTCGCACATATGTTTCTCTATGGCCTAAAAACAATTTCTGGCTACCCTTCGGTACCAAGCATGCATTTATGTTGGATTTCTTTGGGGACATGCCACTGGTCCCATATCTTTGACTTTTGGGTGCTATAAATAGCGCCAACCCCAGGGGGGTACGGGAAAATGGGGTTTGAGACATACATCATGCAATATGGACCACTTATACAAATATATTGGCCCTGGAATTTCAAAGGCAGTTATTTTTTTATCACAGGCATGCCATCAATGCATTCACAACATGACATGCTACAGAACTGCACAAGCTAGCTAGCAAAAAGCCCAAAATAGCTCAGTCCTAAAAATAGGACCAAGTTTTTTGGGGGTGCTTGGCTAGCACTACCGTTTTGGTTTCCTTTCCCAATGTGGCACAAAACATCATAGATGGCCACACATGCATCCTCCAACACATTTCCAGCATATAAAACAGCAGCTCATGCTATGTAATATTGTAAATCTAGTGCCATTGGGCATAAAGCACGTGTAGAAGGCACATGCAAGGAGCTTATTACCAATGTACCCTACACGCTACAAACAACTTCAAAATACAAGGAGAAAGGAAAGAAACAAAAATATCAACTTGCTTATGCTTCAATGCAAGCAGATCCCAGGCATCTCTATGTCTCTAACACACAGCAAACTCACAAAAAGAAGGCGGACTTGGCCAGCATGCATGCCTAGAACTGGGCAGAAAAACACTCGCCCTGAGTTGTTTAAGCAACGGAAAGCATCGTATCATCAAGCTGAACATTATTACAAACGATATCTGTCATTATACCGACATTCATGTTGTAGCATACGCTAAAAGCAGTCAAAACTCGTCCAAAATCTGGCCGAGGTAACATTACTACCCAACCATCACAAACCTATGCACAGAAGCAATAAAACAACAAAAAGACGGTCGTAAAGCCTCGATTATAGCCCCAAGACTAGTATCGAAACAATATATGACACATGCGCGGTCACTGAGACATGATAAAAGGCTAAAACGTACCTGGTCGAAACCACAGATTACCTTGTTTGCAGGAGCTAGCACGCCCACCCCATGAACGTAGCCGCGAGCATGCATGTCCTGGCCGCCATTGATGATCAACTGTGCTAGGAACGACGTAACTAACTCATCCATGGGCAAAAATCCGAACATTTCCTGCCGAGCAACAAGTACAGCTTGCACTGTCATCGCCTGGCCGCTCACGCGATTTGCTGCGCCGCCACATAACCTCGAGACATATCTAGGCATTTGTAAATGTTGTACGGCTACGCATATAGCATTTACAAGACCTAGGGATGATGACTACAAAGTGTCAGTCGAATACGTCAATCCATGCTCTCGCCCCAGTCAGTTGTTTGTGCCACCATAGCCGCGGACGTGAATAACATTTATTCACGTCGTCCTCGTTTGGCCCCCCCTACTTTTATTACCGTAGTGGCCCCAATATCTGTACGCGTAATTATCGTACGAATACTTTTAGGAATTTTTGTTACGTGTACGAGAACTTTTGGGAATTATTTTTACTGTACGTACGTATAATGTCAGGGTATATTCAAGGGTGCGCGAGTAGTAGGTAGTTCAGTTCAGTTTGACTGAACTGCATGTAGGTACTAGGTAGTAGCCATTTAGCTAACTGAATGCCAGCGGGCGGGTATATTGTGATGGTGTATGGGATAAATAAAAAATGCACAGTTCCTCCGGGCGCCGCGCCACGGGTAGCTAGGCTTTAAGGTCTGCGCCGCGCTGCGCTGGTGGTACCTAATTTTGAGGTGTACGAGGCCCGGAAGAGGGTTTTTTTGGGCCTGTACGAGGTCGATTCGTACATAATTACGCGTACAGATATTGGGACCACTACGGTAGTTCCTTGTCGCGTGACCCCTGTCGGTTCACCGGCGCGGGAAAAAACTCAACTCAACCTTGACTCAACTCAACTTTCCTTGACCGTAGGTCCCTGTCCAGGTGTTCCGGAAAAGTACATGTAGTAAACCAGGGGTGTACGTGAAAGTACAGTCATTCACGCCTTAAGTTGGGTTCGAGGTTTTTGTCAACCCAACTTTGGGCGTAAACCCAACTGAAGGCGTGAATGATTCTACTAAATTCTACTTATTTTTTTTTTTTTTCCAGGTAAATAGGTGTACGTTTATTCCAAATATAGCCAGTAGGTAATCCCTGCTAAGCCTAGGGTATCAAGATGTCAGTGGCTAAAACTAAATTCTACTTATTTAAACTCAAAGATAATAAAATGTACTATTCTGAACTACTTTGAACTTGGAATGCCGAAATCCTATTCGACCCAACTTAAGGCGTGAACACAACTTAAGCCAACCCAACTTAAGGCGTGAATGACTGTACAAATCTGGACAAGGCGTGAATGACTGTACAAAATCGGTCCTAAGTTTTCTGCATGTTCACAACTTCACATCAGCTGCTGGTATCTACAGTGCTGTAAACGGAACCACCCACACTGTACTGTACAAATCTGGATCTCGAATCTGGTCCAAACAGAATATTCAAACGTTTGCTAGAATTATAGCTAGTTCTGCAACAAACTCGGTCCGATTTGTAGGACTGAGAAAAACTCAGTCCTTCAAATCGGACCGAGTACGGTTTAAAGGGTAAACCTGAGATTCTTAAACGTGTGGGGGGGGGGTGTACCGCGTACATACCCTCGGCCACTATAGATCTCTGCTGCCCTTGGGCGGCGTGGGAAAGAACAACAACAACAACAAGGACAACAACAACAACAACAACAACAACCGCGTACATACCTCAATCCGCCATTCGTACACAGCGATCTTACCACCAGATTTGTTGGCGGTTACGATTGTGACGTTAGCGTTATGAGATCCGATCTTGGCACGGCCGCATCCGATCCTCGAGGATGTCTTTCCCCGAGGAGCACCGTACGATGATAAATTCTCTAGATCTAGCCGTCCACGTGTAAATTTGGGCCCGTTGCAAAATGTCGTAAATACCGGGCCTAGGTTTCAGAGGTCAATGATCACGTGCGAACCCTGTTGTTGCTGTTGTTGTTGATTCCCAGTTCCCACCGCACATGGGCAGAAGAGAGTTTACTGACCGAGGAACCCATTCAGTTCAGTTCAGTTGTTTCCCACGCCGCCTGAGGAATCCGTTACCCAGCTGTAAACGCCGCCAACGATCAGGACGGGTGCTGATCAGCGGGTTCTGGCTCGCACACTCATGAGTTAAAAACTCACCCCCCGGACCAGAATCAGACCGGGGATCGTCGCCGCGCCTGGTTGCGAGCTACTCCAAGCAGGCCGTGGACTGCCCTAGCGGCGTATCCAGACGGGAAGTCTGCGTAACCAGCGTAAACCAGACTCCAGCATGCCGTAAGTACAGGTAAAAGCTGTTAAAACCCCATGCCAGAGACAGCTGCTGACAAAGTTACAGTGCAGCGGGCACCCCCGGCAGCCATAGCGGGAACGATAGTCCGGCAATTGACGGGGGCGGCATGGATGTTTATTAAACGTAGATTGATTATATTTAACGTACAAGGTAGCGTTACCTGCAATCCAATAAATGAGGCATTGTAGCGTGGATTTTCTCCAGAGCTTTACCGTGTTTGTCGTGGCAGAATGTTCCAATGCAGTAGATCAAGTGACGCCATTACTATCGATGTTCCTTTGCATTGCTGCATCTGCCAATTGTTTTTCACTTAAAAGATTGATATTGCCTTGTTATGTCGCCAGGTAGACCGATATCCAAGCGAGTTACGGGCGACTTTGCTCGCGATCATAAATGTAGGAGCACGCATTAATTAAACCGGACTTGCTTGGGGTCAGGTCCCGATGGTGCGTTGTCGAGCGAGAGCCCACCAAGCAGGCGTGCTTATTGTTTATAATTATTATGATCATGAACCTGCCTTATTGCCAGCATGTGTTCAGCTAGACTGTGGCCACTTTTGGTGCCGTGATGCTACAGTCATACCGTTGGCAGCCATTTTCCGTTTTCCTCAAGCGCTGGAATGCACAACTTCTCCATACTTATCCCGCCCGGCATGTCAGTGACCGTTCCCCAGGTATAGAACACTTCATGGCTTATTCATACTTGCTGGTTTGGGGCAGCGTATTTGCTTCTATCACCAGCAGCGCTTCACCTGACACTTTCGTTTGACTGCAGAGCCCCAACGTGATGCCTTGGCGTTGGCGGTGGTCCTCAAGCGCGTACTGTCTGAAGGACAGTATCATGGTATGACATTGGTAAGCTTTTGCGTTTGGTTTTGGCAGAGCTCTTGCCAGCAGCCGGGGCAGAATAGCAGCAGTATTGTCAATACCTGTTCTTATGCTTGCTCAACACGATAAATCATGTAGTCTGTTTCTCTGATGAAGACATTGGTTGGCAGTCGTATCAATAGTGTTGCCTGCAATTTTCCCAGACCGGATACGCCTGTATGGTTGGCGATTACGGTTACTAGCATTTCTTCTTAGAGCCCGGGAGTCATGTTGAGATCAAGGTGACTAATGTGACATTGCTTTCTCTTTGCTAATGTTACTAGGGTTGTGGTGCCGGGATGCTGCATGTTGCTAACTGAGAAAAGCAGGATTCGTCCTTCAGAAAGAGACTAATATGACAGCAGGTAATATCTAGCACATCATCGTTCCCTTAGTGAACTCGTTGCATGTATACATCCTGCTTCCACGCTTGCTTCCTTGCTTTTGGTTGCTGGCTGGCCGGCCGGCTGGTTGGCGTGTATTGCTTGTTCCCATAAACATTTGTATACGTACACGCACGCTCATGTTGTCATTCACGCACAAGACCGCACCAAAGCAACCAACCAATGTAACAAGCTCCCATATCCCATGGTCATGACTCCCCACCCTACCCAACAGCTGCACCTCATGCCCACTACTTAAACCATGGTTGTCATGCCAAACTGCTGCCATGGCCGTCATGGCTGTCGTTGCTGTCGTGGCTGTCGTGGCTGTCGTGGCTGTCGTGGCTGTCGTGGCTGTCGTGGCTGTCGTGGCTGTCGTGGCTGTCGTGGCTGTCGTGGCTGTCGTGGCTGTCGTGGCTGTCGTGGCTGTCGTGGCTGTCGTGGCTGTCGTGGCTGTCGTGGCTGTCGTGGCTGTCGTGGCTGTCGTGGCTGTCGTGGCTGTCGTGGCTGTCGTGGCTGTCGTGGCTGTCGTGGCTGTCGTGGCTGTCGTGGCTGTCGTGGCTGTCGTGGCTGTCGTGGTTGTCGTGGCTGTCGTGGCTGTCGTGGCTGTCGTGGCTGTCGCGGCTGTCGCGGCTGTCGTGGCTGTCGTGGCTGTCGTGGCTGTCGTGGCTGTCGTGGCTGTCGTGGCTGTCGTGGCTGTCGTGGCTGTCGTGGCTGTCGTGGCTGGCATGGCTGTCATGGCCGTCTTGGCAATTGCCAGGGGAACTCGGTGAGTGCCAGTTCAAGATGCTCGAGGGCAAGCGGGCTAGGGCGTTTGGCAATGCGCACGCAGGTGCATGCCGGACACTTGTTCTTTGTAACGTAGTACAGGCAGTGCAGACGGGCTGGACATGCAAATACTTGCTGTCCTTAGCAAGTGGCCAGCCCAAGCAAGATGCACATGCATGCAACCCATCGCTGTGTGTAATGTCTTGTATCCACACTCCGTAGGTACCTGGCATGCACATGGTCTGAACTTGCAGAATTTCACTCCAACAACATGTGGCTGGCAGCAAGCATTGAGGTAACTGCAACTGTAAATCTGTAACGACTAATCTCACGCATCCAGGAATAGTTGTCTCCATTATTGTATGGGAGGGAGGGGTAGGGTTGATAGGGATTCTACTTGGTAGGGTTGAGAGAGCACGAACGTGAAAAGATCAAGGAGACAACCAGCGCAGGCCAGAAATCGGGAGAATCCGGTCCATGGTAGCTCGAGCCTGCCGTTATCTTTTCCGCGTTTTCGAGTCGTTCAGGATGATGAATATGAAGTGAGACAACTATGCCTGGACGCATGGCGATCCAACGCCGTGGAAGGACTAGGGTAGTTGTCTGATAGGAAAGACGCGAAGGCCGCGGAAGCCGCGTGGCTAGCTCTAGGAAGACCTGCATGGAGGGAGCTAGACAGAGGGTAGCGAGAAATGTTGATGGGGAAAACACACACACACATGCACACACACACATACACACACACACACACGCCACCAGCAGCAACAAAAACAACCAAAACTAAGAAGGAAAAGAGGGAACACATACGCACATACACGAAGGGATCAGAATACACGAAGGGGCTAAAATAAGAAGTAAGGAGTATACATTACAGAGGGAAAAAGAAAAAGGAAAAGGAAAGAAAGAAAAAAGAAAAGATTTAACGTAAATGGTAGTCATACGAACAAAAATAAATAAAGACAAAGTAAAGAGTAATAATTATAACAAAAACCAAAATGGAATAAAGAATGCACGGAGATGGAATTAATTAATTAATTAATTAGACTCGTGCTCCCGTTGGGGAGTCACGGAGCATTAACCCCGATGGATGGATGGGTGGGTGCAAACAGTCCTACCGGTCTAAGCTATCTACATCAGCCACCTACGACATCTATCTAACAGCATTACTAACTACAACATCTATCTATACAGCATCACGCTGCCCTAGGGGAGCTGTCTGGCGTGCCTCCCGCGGGTTTGCACACGCGGGCGCTTCCCCACAGGATGGAAAGCATGGAGATGGAAATTAATGTGTAGCCTTGTTTTGTTTAAGTGGTGTGTCTCACATAAGTCACGTGAACAAAATGGAACTAAGATTACGTGCACCATCTGCGAGCATAGTTGTCTCACTTCATATGCACAGCTATGATGGGTACTCTTGATACATGCTTCACAAGGGCAATGCATGTAGTGGATCTCTACCGGAACTGGCGGGGGGGAGAATCAGGCATACAGGCAATGCGGACTTCTCCATGGGATATGCAGATGGTATGTCGCAGTATTACTATGTTCTTGGGACATCAACTACAACAATAAAAAGTACAACAATAAAACAGCCTAGCATTTGGGTGTGCACTTGGTTGTCTTGAAGAAGATGTCTTGAAGAAGATGTCTTGAAAAAGTTGTATACAGAGTAAGGGCGAGAAACCCACAGATACATGGCATTATTCCAACAAAGTGAATTACATGGTCACACTCTAATGCAGCCAGCCAGTTCAGGATTGAGGTAGGCAGCACATGTGACTTTTATATGCTGGCCGTCAGGCTAGCTAGTTATTGGCGCGCAGCACCATCAGCTCAGCTGTGGCCAAGGTAATGGAAACACAGAACATCACTTGTGAACCGAATGTAGCACAGACATGGCTGTTCACATCAGCAACGTGAGAGATGCACATGATGCCTGCAAGAAAGCCATCAAGCCACCGACATGCCAACGCAAGCCAGCAAACATGCAGCAAGCACAGCAAACACCTACCACAGTGATGATATCACACCCCCAATCTGCCAATCCCTAGATAGTAGATACCTAGCTGAGGCTGCGGGTGGGGCCTGCTCAGGTGTTCAAAGGCTAGGGTTGGATTCGGAAAATGTTGGGTGGTTACCTGCCAAAAATCGCCCCACATTCTGTACAGCACTTGAGTGCTCCGTGACCTCTCAACCGAGGCTTAGGTTCCATCAATAACTTGCGCCAGCAAGGCAAACAATCAAAGACAGCCACCAATGCAAGCAATACAGCTATGCAAATAACCCAGAAAAACAAGTAGGCACAAGTCAGCGATGCAAGCCGCTTAGTCAGTCTTAATGCATGCAATGACCTCCTTGTGGCGACAACAAAGGGAGTCATGGCAGTCATGACAGCCATGACAGCCAAGACAGCAAGGACAGCCATGAAAGCTGAAAGCCATGACAGCAAGGACAGCCAAGACAGCACAAGGACAGCCGCAATGGCCATGACAGCCATGACAGCCATGACAGCCATGACAGCCATGACAGCCATGACAGCCATGACAACCATGACAGCCATGACAGCCATGACAGCCATGACAGCAAGGACAGCCATGAAAGCTGACAGCCATGACAGCCATGACAGCCATGACAGCCATGACAGCCATGACAGCCATGACAGCCATGACAGCCATGACAGCCATGACAGCCATGAAAGCTGAAAGCCATGACAGCCATGACAGCCATGACAGCCATGACAGCCATGACAGCCATGACAGCCATGACAGCCATGACAGCCATGACAGCCATGACAGCCATGACAGCCATGACAGCCATGACAGCCATGACAGCCATGACAGCCATGACAGCCATGACAGCCATGACAGCCATGACAGCCATGACAGCCATGACAGCCATGACAGCCATGACAGCCATGACAGCCATGACAGCCATGACAGCCATGACAGCCATGACAGCCATGACAGCCATGACAGCCATGACAGCCATGAAAGCTGAAAGCCATGACAGCAAGGACAGCCAAGACAGCACAAGGACAGCCGCAATGGCCATGGCGGCAATGACTGCCCAGGAGCGAACAGTAACATCATCAACACAAGTATGCAACCATAACCAACACTAACGCGTGCTTGATGGGCTCTCGCTCACCAACGCACCATCGGGACCTGACCCAAAGCAAGTCCGGTTTTACGCGCGCTCCTACATTCATCGACCAACGATGGACAACGCGGAAGAGTCAAGACAGCTCGCAGGAAAGAAAATAACACCAGCAACCCCGCTCGCCAGTTGTATGTTACAACTGTTGCCAGCGACCCCGCTCGCCAGTTGCATCTTACACTTGTTTATGGCGAGCAGAGTCGCCCGTAAGTCGCCTGGATATCGGTCCGCCTGGCGACATAACAAGGCAATATCAATCTTTTAAGTGAAAATGAATTGGCAGATGCAGCAATGCGAAGGAACAATCGATAGTAATGGCGTCACTTGATCTACTGCATTGGAACATTCTGCCACGACAAACACGGTAAAGCTCTGGAGAAAATCCACGCTACAATGCCTCATTTATTGGATTGCAGGTAACGCTACCTTGTCATACTCTTAGCAACAAGATATGGAAGCGTCAATCTGCGTTTAATAAACATCCTTGCCGCCCCCGTTAATTTCCGGAATATCCCTCCCGCTATGGCTGCCGGGGGTGCCCGCTGCACTGTAACTTTGTCAGCAGCTGTCTCTGGCATAGAGTTTTAACAGCTTTTACCTGTACTTACGGCATGGCTACATTACACCTTTTGTAGTACACCTACCGACGTGAGTTGAGGCTGGAGTCTGGTTTACGCTGGTTACGCAGACTTCCCGTCTGGATACGCCGCAAGGGCAGTCCACGGCATTCTTGGAGTAGCTCGCAACCAGGCGCGGCGGCGATCCCCGGTCTGATTCTGGTCCGGGGGTGAGTTTTTAACTCATGAGTGAAAAAAATAATCTCCCTGAACGAAGGTTCTTCCTGACGCTGAAATATGTAAATAATCAAAAGGTGCTTGTCCGTTGCACCTGATCATAAGCACGAGAGCTAAAGACGCTTCTGAACGAAGGTTCTTCCTGACGCTGAAATATGTAAATAATCGTTCGAATTTCCCATTGGCTAGGAAAAAGATAGTGAGCCTCCAGCCTCCAGGGATGGGATGCGATCTCCACGACTCTGGGTTATAAACCTTGTCAGCGAGTCAGCGTCGCCATGGTTTCAGCCATGTAGTTCCAGTGCACGTAACTGCACGTGATTAGATTTCTAGGGTGTTTTCGCCTTTTATTATCATGTATACAGCATGTTATATAGCAAAATGGAGTTCCAACGGATTTGCAGTTGACATTTAGTTGGTCATGCGATGCACTGTGAACGTGTGTAGCATGGCAGCAAAATTCCCGTTGTCCGCACTGCACCGGATGAACTTGTCATGGGATGTGCGGGTGCGCCCGATTTCGGGCTTGCATTGACAGAACGCTAGTCACAGCACCTAAAACGGGGGGGGCGGGGAAGTGGGATGACGCATGTGCTTCTCATTCAGAATTCCGACCTCGGGAACAGCACCTATAGCTCTGTTATGAGGTTGAACTGTCGTATATTCGCTGACGGGGCGTCGGCAGCTATTACATGACAATGTCCTGTTTGGATCATGGAAAGCTTGTGGTGGAACCGGCTGGAATTTTGTCGTTTGCGACGCTGCCTGTTCGCCAGCTTGCTGCTCTTGCTGGTGGCGGTGAGCGTCGTAAGTGATCCCTCCGGATCCTGCCCGTGTCAGGAATGCCCCTGCTTCTGCCCCTGCGTGGATCGCACCGCGTTAGTGATAGCGTTTGTCCAACCATACGACGTACGAAATCCGAGCAATGCCGCGTACCAACTGTCAGCCGGCGCGCGCCAAGCCGCCGCGGACCGTGGTCTCCAGCTGGAGCAGCTGCGGATCGTGCAAACCCAGCGCCTATACGTACGTGACCTGGCCGGGTTCCTGGTTTGCTTGGGGCAGAAACAGATTTGCTGATGGTGCATCCGATGTACATAATATACCCTGATTCGCGGGTCCTAGCTTCCAGATAGCTGCTGCCGTCTATGTCAAAGGGCTACCCATAACAACCCATTCTAGTTTTGTCTCGGGTTTCCCACTGTGGAGGACAGGTGGAGGAGGCGCGCGCATTCCTGTGGAGGGCCGCACGGGGCAGCCGCGTGAACGCCATCGTGACCACGTTGCATGACGAGACGGTAAGCAAGCCGGCGCGGTTCCCCCCCCTCCACAGGTTCCCCGTGTACCGTGGCAACCCTCATACCCCTGGCATACCCGCGTGACCCCTTAGTCAAGGGCTCGTCCACTCTTGCAGCTCATCCTCTGGCCTTAATTGGGGCTAGGGCAGGGGTGTGGGGGGCGGCCACAGCACAGTCGTGGGGAGGGAAATCAGCGCAAATTGATGAGGTCATACGGTGCAAGGGGCTGCTTGGTGGTTGGCTGCCACTTGGCGGGTTCGGCGTCTACTTGTGGCTCTGTATTACTTCACTCCGTGCCGGATTGCTGCGCCGCGCTCGCTCGCATGTCAGCTGGTTGCGTGGTGCTCATCCGCGTGATAAGTATTGCGTGCTGGTGTTGGTAACGTGTGGCTGTTTTTTTATTCACTGTTTCATTTGTGGACGAACTACATGGCAGCATTCTTTTGTGGGCCCAACACGCCTTAGCCAGCGTGCCTTGACCGTATGTATTCGGGATTCGTCTGCCTAATCCAAAACAGGGTGCAGGTTCAGCTCACAATGGTCAGACGTATGTGCAATGCTGCGGTATTTGTGCAAATGGCACGGTCTAGGGAGGTGTGCTGCTTCTACCCCGCGGTTGTCTGTAAGCATGGGCATGCCCGCACATGCAAACAAAATGGGGAAACAAATCGGCACACACCCATCGTGGCAGTTCAAGTGTTTCCGTCTGCAAATTCATCTGCTGGCTACGCACAGTGGGTCATCAGGGGAGAACTCCGGGCAGGCAGAGGGGTGCAGGCCATGCCGGCCTGCATCCGCCTCCACAATCTTTATGTAGGTTATGTTCTTGGCTCTTGTATGTTGGTCACCCTGGCACAGTGCACATAAGAAGCTGCTATGTTGACACCTGCTGTGCTACCGCCCCACCAGCCTTGCTTTGCCAACGTGGCCAAGTGGGCAGGAGGCCAACCCAGAAACCACACCATGGCGCATGGGGTTCTGTTGATGGCTCGTGCTGGTTCTTGTAACCATCACCATCTGCCAGCGCAGTCGCCCCGTGGCCTGCCTAGCGGGGTCATTTTGCTGTTCAAATTGGCCATGACTGCGGTCCATCCCACCCCAGTTGTATAAGTGTCTGCTCCCCTCTCCTCACCACTGTCATGTTTCCTACCCCCATCCACCCAACCCCATCCCCTTCCCCCCCCCCCCCCAGTATTTGGAGCCCCTGCTGGCGGCGCATGCGGCGGACATCCCCGTGTACATCGTGGGGGGGGCGCCTGCGGGGCTCATGGCGCAGCTTCAGCGCCGCGCGGCCGAGGCGCGGCAGGCTAAGGGGGCGGCCGCGCTGGCCACGCTCGCCAGCATCGGTGTCGAGGAGGACCATGTCATCAGCGACCTGGTGGTGCGGCTCGTGGCCATGGGGGTGGAGCGCGTGGACTGTTTCGTGACGGGGGATGGAAATGTGGCGTTCGCCGATCGCTGCCGCATGCTCAAGCAAAGGCTCGCGGCCGCCGGGCGTGCAGGGTTCACGCACCTCATCAGTGAGGAGATCACTGTTATTCTGGCGGCCATGCAGCTCGTTGAGGAGGTCATTGCCGACGACCCAAGCCTCTCACTGGCTACCACCAATGGCACGGCCAACACGGCCCTCGTCGTCATGGACACGGTGGTCTACTCGATCGTGCGTGAGGTCCAGCTGCAGCAGCACGTGCTGCCGTACGGACGTGTGATCGTTTTCGGATCGTCCGTCGAGATACTGGCGGACGTGCACGCAGGTGCCCCGGTGCTTGTCGTCGAGCAGCATTACTTCTCTCAGGCGTACGCGGCGGTCGCGCTGGCGGGGTATGAGCTGCAGACCGGGCGCATCATCCCGCCATCCGGCGTCAAGACGCGCGCCGCATTCCTGTCGGGCCAGGAGGTGGGTGGCCGGGGCATGGGTGCTGGCTGCGCTAGGGCCAGGAGGTGGGTGGCCGGGACATGGGTGCTGGCTGTGGTACGGCCAGGAGGTGGGTGGCCGGGGCATGGGTGTTGCTGCGCTAGGGCCAGGAGGTGGGTGGCCGGGGCATGGGTGCTGGCTGCGCTACGGCCAGGAGGTGGGTGGCCGGGGCATCGGTGTTGCTGCGCTAGGGCCAGGAGGTGGGTGGCCGGGGCATGGGTGTTGCTGTGCTAGGGCCAGGGGTGGGTGGCCGGGGCTTGGGTGCCGGCTGTGCTAGGGCCAGGAGGTGGGGTAGCTATATATCCTGGGTTATCTGTGCGAGGTCTCACGGGTGCTCGCGGTGGTCCTCACGGTGCTCACCTATGGCGCCGAGGGCTGGCCGCCAAGCTAGACGGCACGGTAACCAGGATGCTCCGTCAGGCCCTGAATGTAGGGTTTTCCACGCATAGGTCTTTAGAATCTTTGTACCAGGGCATGCCTCGTATTTCGGACGAGATTAGGCAGCGTAGGATAGCATTCGTAGGACATCTTGCTCGCACCAGCCAGGTAGACACCGACCTCGGTCTGGCAGGCCCCCAGCAGCTTGGCTAGCCAGGGCGGCATATCCTGACCTGGCCTGGCCCCAAGGACATACCTAAGAAGGTAGTCAAACATGTCATGACCTAGTGGTCCCAGCCCCATTTGAACATCGCATTCACTCCCTCTCTCTTGCTTGGACTGCTATGCAGAACAAGAAGAGGTGGAAGACGATTGTCCAGGCTCATACGCCAGCCCCTGTGGGCAAGGCCCCCCCCCCCAAGAGGAAGGGACGCTTTGCTGAGTAGAATGGTTAGGGTTTTCTGGATTAGATTAGCTTAGAGTTAGATTAGTTCGGTGTCGCGGCTTCGCCCCCCCTCCATCCATCCAGCAAGGGAATATGTGCTACATGATCTCCCAACGGAGTCATGTTATAATTTAATTTAATTTTAATCTGTGCGAGAAATGTGCCCCTTGTGATGGAGCAAGACATGTGCTAACCTGGCTGTCACCATGATAATACCAGGACGGCCATACTCATGTCATCGGTGGGCACGGTAGCAGAGTCAGTCATGCCCCTGGTCGAGGTCCGTCCTCAATGCACTGCCCGTTGGCCTGCATGCCCCCACTCCACCCACTCACCCACGCACCCAACCCACCCCATCTGAACAGCTCAGCTCAGCTCAACCCATCCTTTTTACTCCCCACTTGTTAATCCTTGTGGACTTCCCTCCGCCCACAGGCCTTCACCCATGCCCATCCACACCCGCGTGAGTCTTCCCTTCCCTTCCCTTCCCTTCCCTTCCCTTCCCTTCCCTTCCCTTCCCTTCCCTTCCCTTCCCTTCCCTTCCCTTCCCTTCCCTTCCCTTCCCTTCCCTTCCCTTCCCTTCCCTTCCCTTCCCTTCCCTTCCCTTCCCTTCCCTTCCCTTCCCTTCCCTTCCCTCCCCTCCCCTCCCCTCCCTCCCCTCCCCTCCCCTCCCCTCCCCTCCCCTCCCCTCCCCTCCCCTCCCCTCCCCTCCCCTCCCTCTCCCTCCCCTCCCCTCCCTCCCCTCCCCTCCCCTCCCTCCTCCCCTCCCTCCCTCCCTCCCCCCCTCCCCTCCCCTCCCCTCCTCCCTCCCCTCCCCTCCCTCCCTCCCCCCCCCCTCCCTCCCCTCCCTCCCCTCCCCTCCCCTCCCCTCCCCTCCCCTCCCCTCCCTCCCTCCCCTCCCCTCCCCTCCCCTCCCTCCCCTCCCTCCCTCCCCTCCCTCCCTCCCTCCCCTCCCCTCCCTCTCCCCCTCCCTCCCCTCCCCTCCCCTCCCTCCCCTCCCTCCCCTCCCCTCCCTCCCTCCCCTCCCTCCCCTCCCCTGAGCCGGTGCATCCTCCCTCGCACTCCTCCCACCCCATCTAGTTTTATCCCCCCCTCCATGCATCGCCTCCCCCCCCCCCCTGCGCACCAACCAGCCAGCCAGCAGCCAGCAGCCAGCATGCCGCTGGTTCTCTCGGCTCCCTCGCTGCCTCGTCCCTGATCCATCCACTTGCTTCGCCCTTTCGGTTGGTTCCCCTCCTTCCCCCTTCCCCCCATGACCCTGTCCTCCCCCCTCCGCCAGTTCCAAGATGCTGACCTGGCGCGTGAGGTCTGCCGCGAGCAGGGATACCCTGTGTGCGGTGACAGCGCATTTGGTGACGTGACGGGCGGCTGCGCGTGCTTCAACCGCACGGATGTCAAGATCAAGGCGCTAGGAACGCTGCCCTCCATATTGGAGCTCCACATGGATATGGCGCAAGGGTTTTCCGATGGCATACGGGACTTCCATGGCACAGTGTTTGATGGGTAGGTGTTGGCTCTCTCACAGTGTGCTCTGTAAACCAAGTTCAAGATGGCCGCCCGCGCCCTCACGGGGTAGAAGACACACACCAGCATTTTATCGACGCCACCGTTTTCCCACTTTTCTCATGCCCGCTATTTTCGCGCTGCGCCTGGCACTCGCATGTTGGATGGTTTGCTAATTTAAACTAATCAAGGACTCCTCCCGACCCTATTTTACCCCACCCCACCCCACCCCACCCCCCCACCCCACCCCACCCCACCCCACCCCACCCCACCCCACCCCACCCCACCCCACCCCACCCCACCCCACCCCACCCCACCCCACCCACCCCACCCCACCCCACCCCACCCACCCCACCCACCCCCCACTCACCCCCCCCCCCTCCCTCCCTCCCTCCCTCCCTCCCTCCCTCCCTCCCTCCCTCCCTCCCTCCCTCCCTCCCTCCCTCCCTCCCTCCCTCCCTCCCTCCCTCCCTCCCTCCCTCCCTCCCTCCCTCCCTCCCTCCCTCCTCCCTCCCTCCCTCCCTCCCTCCCTCCCTCCCTCCCTCCTCCCTCCCTCCCTCCCTCCCTCCCTCCCTCCCTCCCTCCCTCCCTCCCTCCCTCCCTCCCTCCCTCCCTCCTCCCTCCCTCCCTCCCTCCCCCCCTCCCCACCTCAGCCCGCGCATGTCGGAGGTCACCTCTGGCCTGAGCGCGCTGGTGGCAGCCGAGTCGGTCATGGTGCAGAATAACTGGACCGCGCTGCTCAACTTTGACTACTTCCTCGCGCTGCTCGACCCAGCGGTCGCCACCGCAATGGCCCGGCTGGGCGCGTCCAAGGGCAACCGGAGCTACTGGCTCGGGGGTGCGCGCGACGTGGGCGTGCCGATCCAGGAGTACCTGGACCTCTACCTGGCCAATGGGTACATTGGGCCAGGGGCGGAGTCCTGGCAAGCACTGGGGTGGTACGCACGACAGCAGTTAGAGGCCCGGGGCGGCGGCAACCTGCTCATGTTCGTTCCGCTCACCTACCTCTCTGTCTGGTTTCAGATGGCACAGGGGTTTGTCGAGGGATTCTTCAACAACAGCCTGCCCTTCCCGCCGGGGTTCTGGAACTTCCCTCCCAAGGGCAGCGTGGAGAAGGGGACGGGCGTCTGGTCGCTCCTGCACGACAACTGGCCGCAGCCAGGGTCCCTGAACATGTCTGCAGGGGGGGTGGCGGGCAGGCGCCCCGTCACGCTCCAGATCCAACCGGCACCGGCCCACTACGACCTGCGCACTACGTTTGTGCAGAAGCTTCGCGTGCTGCTTTCAGCTCCCAGCATGCCGGTCTACGAGACCATCGTGATCCTCCCCTTTGTCTCTGAGGACGTCGCGCTCACGCTGGCGCTGCTGGAGGACGTCAACGTGACGCGCGGCCACGACACGCAGCTCATGTCGCTCTACTGCCGCTCGTCCGACTACCAGGCGCTCGCGTACCCGGACACCCTGCCAGGGGGGCACCGCCACGCCGCGTGCATGGACTGGCAGGTGAGCCAGCGGAGGGGTCGGAAGGGAATGGAAAGAGGGTGGTCCCCGTGGGCTGTCATGGGGGCGTGCAAGGTTTAATTTGTTTGCTGGTGGAGTTGGCGCGAGCGTGTGCCTGCGTGTGGAAAGGGCATTCGGGACGTCCACACGGGACAGACTCAGCAGGTCAAGGGTTGCCAGTCCGCAACATGCTGGGTGGAATGCCAGCGGGGTGGGTGATGTGCAGGCCAGCGGGGGTTGTGCGGACGCAATTTGGAATTCGCCTTCTTGGCTTTATGCACCCTCCATGCCCGCTTCCCCACCGACCTACCCAACAGTTGCCCTGCCATCGAACGCCAGCCTACATGTCTTGTTTGCTTGCATCTTATCGTCCCTCCGGCCTATCCCCTACGCCTCTCCCCCCCTGCCCCCTATCCTTCTGCCCCCTGTGACCTTCCCCCACTTTCCCCCCCGCAGCTGGACCTGATGGCCTACCTGGCGTTCATGGTGCCCACGCTGCAGCAGCACACGGGGGAGGCCCTCTTCCACGGGGAGGTGCTCACCGGTCGGCTGGTCACGCGCGACGTGAGCCCCGCCAGCTGGCGCCGCATGGCCGACTGCGAGTTGTACCGCCTGAAGGGCTTCCGCGACTTACGCTCGGATGCTCTCTTCAGCGTGTGCGACTACGACGCGCACTGCGGGGGCGTGGAGGAGCCGTGCTCGGGCCGCGGGACATGCGCGTTCCCGACCGCAGAGACGTTCCTTGCGCTCGAGTCCAGCCCGGTCGGGCAGCTGCCCTGGGAGGGCTCGTGCGACTGCGACCGGTCCGCGGCAGGCCACCTCTGCGAGAGGATGTCCACGGACACAAGGCGGCTGCGGCGGTGGCTCCCGGTGGGCGTCGGCTTGTTCCTTGTACTCGGGGGCAGTGCGTCCTACTTGGTGTACATGCTCCTGGTGCCGTCCGAGGCCAAGAAGCGGCAGCGCATGCTCGCTGCCAAGAAGCGGCGGCCCCCGCTGGATGGGGAGCCTGTCGCAGCCGTGTTCACCGATGTACGTTTAGGGTGGAGGCGTGGTGGGGGGTTGCTCACGGATGTATATGGGGGGGTTGGGGAAAGGACGTAGGGAGCCACGCGTTCAGAAGAAAGGCGTCGACAGCCAAGCCCTTACTAAACGCATGCCCGAGATAGGCGTCTGCATCTCTGTGCTAGCAGACACGCAAGCCTATGTGAGATTATGGGTATTGGATATGTAACTTGATGCGCCTCCGGCATGTCCTTGCTCGTGCTGTGCCTGCCTGCACGGAGGCCATCGTCGTCGTCTTCGTGTCATGTGAGCTGCTGCGGTCGCCCGCTTGCCACCCGTGCCTGCAGCAGAGTCAGGCTAGATAGGTCTGCGCTTGCCATTGCGTTGCTCATCCGCATGTGGCTTCCGCACTTCTCCACCCACACCCCCGACCGCAGATTGAAGGGTCGACCGCGCTGTGGGAGTGGGACCCAGAGCTTATGAATCACTGCCTGCAGATACACCACAAGGTATGGCGGGCGGAGGGCCGTGCGTTGCGAACGTACACCACAAGGTATGGCGGGGGGAGGGCCGTGCGTTGCAAACGTACACCACAAGGTATGGCGGGAGGAGGGCCGTGCGTTGCGAACGTACACCACAAGGTATGGCGGGAGGAGGGCCGTGCGTCGCGAACGTACACCACAAGGTATGGCGGGAGGAGGGCCGTGCGTTGCGAACGTACACCACAAGGTATGGCGGGAGGAGGGCCGTGCGTTGCGAACGTACACCACAAGGTATGGCGGGAGGAGGGCCGTGCGTTGCAAACGTACACCACAAGGTATGGCGGGAGGAGGGCCGTGCGTTGCGAACGTACACCACAAGGTATGGCGGGGGGAGGGCCGTGCGTTGCAAACGTACACCACAAGGTATGGCGGGAGGAGGGCCGTGCGTTGCGAACGTACACCACAAGGTATGGCGGGGGAGGGCCGTGCGTTGCAAACGTACACCACAAGGTATGGCGGGCGGAGGGCCGTGCGTTGCAAACGTACACCACAAGGTATGGCGGGCGGAGGGCCGTGCGTTGCGAACGTACACCACAAGGTATGGCGGGCGGAGGGCCGTGCGTTGCGAACGTACACCACAAGGTATGGCGGGCGGAGGGCCGTGCGTTGCAAACGTACACCACAAGGTATGGCGGGAGGAGGGCCGTGCGTCGCGAACGTACACCACAAGGTATGGCGGGCGGAGGGCCGTGCGTTGCGAACGTACACCACAAGGTATGGCGGGCGGAGGGCCGTGCGTTGCAAACGTACACCACAAGGTATGGCGGGCGGAGGGCCGTGCGTTGCGAACGTACACCACAAGGTATGGCGGGCGGAGGGCCGTGCGTCGCGAACGTACACCACAAGGTATGGCGGGAGGAGGGCCGTGCGTTGCGAACGTACACCACAAGGTATGGCGGGGGGAGGGCCGTGCGTTGCAAACGTACACCACAAGGTATGGCGGGAGGAGGGCCGTGCGTTGCGAACGTACACCACAAGGTATGGCGGGGGGAGGGCCGTGCGTTGCAAACGTACACCACAAGGTATGGCGGGCGGAGGGCCGTGCGTTGCAAACGTACACCACAAGGTATGGCGGGCGGAGGGCCGTGCGTTGCGAACGTACACCACAAGGTATGGCGGGCGGAGGGCCGTGCGTTGCGAACGTACACCACAAGGTATGGCGGGCGGAGGGCCGTGCGTTGCAAACGTACACCACAAGGTATGGCGGGAGGAGGGCCGTGCGTCGCGAACGTACACCACAAGGTATGGCGGGCGGAGGGCCGTGCGTTGCGAACGTACACCACAAGGTATGGCGGGCGGAGGGCCGTGCGTTGCAAACGTACACCACAAGGTATGGCGGGCGGAGGGCCGTGCGTTGCGAACGTACACCACAAGGTATGGCGGGCGGAGGGCCGTGCGTCGCGAACGTACACCACAAGGTATGGCGGGAGGAGGGCCGTGCGTTGCGAACGTACACCACAAGGTATGGCGGGCGGAGGGCCGTGCGTTGCAAACGTACACCACAAGGTATGGCGGGCGGAGGGCCGTGCGTTGCAAACGTACACCACAAGGTATGGCGGGCGGAGGGCCGTGCGTTGCGAACGTACACCACAAGGTATGGCGGGCGGAGGGCCGTGCGTTGCAAACGTACACCACAAGGTATGGCGGGAGGAGGGCCGTGCGTCGCGAACGTACACCACAAGGTATGGCGGGCGGAGGGCCGTGCGTTGCGAACGTACACCACAAGGTATGGCGGGCGGAGGGCCGTGCGTTGCAAACGTACACCACAAGGTATGGCGGGCGGAGGGCCGTGCGTTGCGAACGTACACCACAAGGTATGGCGGGCGGAGGGCCGTGCGTCGCGAACGTACACCACAAGGTATGGCGGGAGGAGGGCCGTGCGTTGCGAACGTACACCACAAGGTATGGCGGGCGGAGGGCCGTGCGTTGCAAACGTACACCACAAGGTATGGCGGGCGGAGGGCCGTGCGTTGCAAACGTACACCACAAGGTATGGCGGGAGGAGGGCCGTGCGTTGCGAACGTACACCACAAGGTATGGCGGGCGGAGGGCCGTGCGTTGCAAACGTACACCACAAGGTATGGCGGGCGGAGGGCCGTGCGTTGCAAACGTACACCACAAGGTATGGCGGGCGGAGGGCCGTGCGTTGCGAACGTACACCACAAGGTATGGCGGGCGGAGGGCCGTGCGTTGCAAACGTACACCACAAGGTATGGCGGGAGGAGGGCCGTGCGTCGCGAACGTACACCACAAGGTATGGCGGGCGGAGGGCCGTGCGTTGCGAACGTACACCACAAGGTATGGCGGGCGGAGGGCCGTGCGTTGCAAACGTACACCACAAGGTATGGCGGGCGGAGGGCCGTGCGTTGCGAACGTACACCACAAGGTATGGCGGGCGGAGGGCCGTGCGTCGCGAACGTACACCACAAGGTATGGCGGGAGGAGGGCCGTGCGTTGCGAACGTACACCACAAGGTATGGCGGGCGGAGGGCCGTGCGTTGCAAACGTACACCACAAGGTATGGCGGGCGGAGGGCCGTGCGTTGCGAACGTACACCACAAGGTATGGCGGGCGGAGGGCCGTGCGTCGCGAACGTACACCACAAGGTATGGCGGGCGGAGGGCCGTGCGTTGCGAACGTACACCACAAGGTATGGCGGGCGGAGGGCCGTGCGTCGCGAACGTACACCACAAGGTATGGCGGGCGGAGGGCCGTGCGTTGCGAACGTACACCACAAGGTATGGCGGGCGGAGGGCCGTGCCACTAGTGTTTGCGAACGGTTCCGCGCCAAGCCCCCGTTCTGCACGCGGTCACCTCTCCACTTGCACGGCAGGACGGGCTGGTCTCCTGCATTTATAAATAGCGCGCGGTCACCTCTCCACTTGCATGGCAGGACGGGCTGGTCTCCTGCATTTATAAATAGCGCGCGGTCACCTCTCCACTTGCACGGCAGGACGGGCTGGTCTCCTGCATTTATAAATAGCGCGCGGTCACCTCTCCACTTGCATGGCAGGACGGGCTGGTCTCCTGCATTTATAAATAGCGGGCGGTCACCTCTCCACTTGCACGGCAGGACGGGCTGGTCTCCTGCATTTATAAATAGCGCGCGGTCACCTCTCCACTTGCACGGCAGGACGGGCTGGTCTCCTGCATTTATAAATAGCGCGCGGTCACCTCTCCACTTGCATGGCAGGACGGGCTGGTCTCCTGCATTTATAAATAGCGGGCGGTCACCTCTCCACTTGCATGGCAGGACGGGCTGGTCTCCTGCATTTATAAATAGCGCGCGGTCACCTCTCCACTTGCACGGCAGGACGGGCTGGTCTCCTGCATTTATAAATAGCGCGCGGTCACCTCTCCACTTGCACGGCAGGACGGGCTGGTCTCCTGCATTTATAAATAGCGCGCGGTCACCTCTCCACTTGCATGGCAGGACGGGCTGGTCTCCTGCATTTATAAATAGCGGGCGGTCACCTCTCCACTTGCATGGCAGGACGGGCTGGTCTCCTGCATTTATAAATAGCGCGCGGTCACCTCTCCACTTGCATGGCAGGACGGGCTGGTCTCCTGCATTTATAAATAGCGCGCGGTCACCTCTCCACTTGCATGGCAGGACGGGCTGGTCTCCTGCATTTATAAATAGCATCTAGCACATATTTGTCTAGATCCAACAACCAGTGCCTCATGAGATCGTTGGTCCTGTGGATCGGCCCTGTGGAAGACTCAGTGCTCATGTCTATGTTGAGGATGATGTGCCTTTTCCTCGTTGGCCCCCCTCACCCCCTTCCCCCCTCCGCCCACCTCACCCCCACCCGCAGGTGATCCGCTGCCTGCTCCCCAAGCACAACGGCTACGAGTCCAGCACCGAGGGCGACGCGTTCGAGGTCGTCTTCCACGACTCAACCGACGCTCTGCGCTGGGCGCTCGACGTGCAGACCGCCCTGCTGCACCCCGAGGCCCTGCTGAATGACCCCGCTCACCCGCAGGCCGCCAACAGCTGGCCCGAGAAGCTGTTTCAGCACCCGATGGGCACGGTGACGCGGTCGCCGGCCGGGGCGGTCCTCTTCCGTGGCCTGCGCGTGCGCATGGGCATCCACGCGGGCACGCCCGAGGCCACCTACAAGCACCCCAACGGGCGGCGGCGCTACTACGGCGCAATCATGGACATCGCAAAGGCCATCGGCGACGCGCCCGTGGGCGGCGGCCAGGTGCTCATGTCGCTCGATGCGTGGGCGGATTTAGGCATCGGGACGGCGGTCACGGACCTCTCGGTGGTCGTCCACAACATCGGCGAGTACTGCCTCCACGGCGACCTCCCCCCGATGCAGCTCATGGAGGTGCTCACGCCCGCGCTGCACGCGCGCGCGCCCTTCCCGCCCATCCGCTGCAAGGAGCAGCTGTCGCCATCCTTCTTCGAGGCGCCGGCCGCCAGCTCGTACATCACGGGGCCCCCCCCCTCCGACCCGATCATCACCATGTTCACGTTTGTGGGCGGGCGCGTGGGCCTCAAGGGGAGCCCGGCGCTCGCGCAATCGATCCAGCTGCTCACCGACTTCGTGCGTGCGCGGCTGCTGGCACACAACGGGTACGAGTGCGAGGAGAACGATGGCGATTTCCTGCTGGCGTTTTCCAACCCGTGGGACGCGGCGCTCTTCAGCCAGGACGTGCAGGGCGGCGCAATGGACCTCCCCTGGCCCTCTGCGCTTCTGGAAGAGGAGGCGGCGGCGGAGATCATTTTGATGCCGTCGGCACTCAACGTGTCGCGGCACAGCCAGGTCTCCACAGAGACGCAAGTGGAGATGGCGGAGCGGCTCGTGTGCAGGGGCCTGCGCGTCAAGATCGGGCTGTACATGGGCGTGCCCACGCGGTGCCGGCCGCACGCATGCACGGGCCGCGCGGCCTATTTTGGCCCGCTCATGAACCGGTCGGCGCGCATCGCAACCACCGCAGCGGACGGCCAGACGCTCTGCAACGCAGAGCTAGTGAAGGCGTGCCGGGAGAGCTCGACGAGGCAGGACCTGGCGTTCACGTCTTTGGGCCAATTCTCACTGAAGGTGCGGCACGGGGGAATAGGATTAAGGATGAGATGCCTGGGGTCGGGAGTGAGGGGTGGAAGGGTTGGGGGGGTGGGGGCTGGTGCCAATGATGTGCCCCATGCGAGTGTGGTTGGTGCCACCCGCGTGCTGTATGCGTGTGCGGTCAGTGCAGTACTGCTATCAAGCAAGTCCAAGTCCATTGAGAGCCATAAATTGCCGTCGTTTTATGGGGACCTTTGGCTCCACGAGGGATGAGCGTGTGCTGTGATGGACTGGAGAGTTATCTGATGCGCCGCGCTTGCGAGTGCGCTTGGTGCATCCCTTGTGCCGCTCTCGCTGTGTCCCATGGCCCATGTCTGTGGCGCAACATGGAAGCATGCCACATTGCTCCTGTGGGTGCTGGCATCCCTCCCCTGCGCTGTCTCGCCCTCATCCCCCTTGCTCACTTTGCATGCCGCATGTAGCTACGCATGCTAACGCTCAGAAGGTGCGCACATGAAGGATGTGTGGCACATGTTTCTCCATCCCTTATCCGGATAGTAACCTGCTCCACACATGCGCACAGTGACTCGGCGTACTGGAAATGCTTTTGGTCCAGACCCTGGTGATGTGCACCTGTGCGTTATGTCTCATTTTTTACATTCCCCCGGTCTTTTTCCTTTTCCGCGCTCGTCCTGACCCCCACCCCCCCCCCCACACACACACTGTGCAGGGCGTGACCACATCCCTGGAGCTGTTCCAGATCACGAGCGCGCGCACGGCCGACCGCCTGTTCCCGCGCGCACACCAGTCGCGCCGGCCCTCGCTCTCCCCCACGGCCATCGAGCTGCTGATGGAGTTGCGAGGGATGGCGGGCGACGAGACAGGGACGGCCCGCTGGAGCCTGCTGGACCAGGGGGTGAACCTGACCACAGGAGGAAGCCATGGGGGCAGCGGCAGCCAAACCCTGCCCGCCGGCACGGGCCGCTCCCCCTTCATCCCTGTGGAGCGGCAGCGGTCGGGGGCAAGCTCCGACTTGCTTGCGGCGGTGTCGGCCGGGATGGATGTCTCGGGCCTCGCGAGTGACAGCAGCCAGCGCACGTGGCAGGACCGTATCAACTCGGTGCTGTCGCTGCCCATGTCGCTCTACAAGCCGCACAGCCTCAAGCGCAATGGGGTGCCGGTCAGCGACGCCGCGCCCTCGCCACGCGACTCCCCGCGTGTGGTGGAGCGGGACTTGGAGCGCGGGCGCAGCCTGCGGCAGTCGCCCAGCCTGCCGGCGCCGTTGTGTCGGCGCAACTTGTACCAGGAGCTGATGGACTTGCGCCAGCAGCTGGAGGAGAAGGACCGCGAGATCCGGCGCCTCAAGCAGGCGCTGGACGTGCAGGACCCACCGCTGGCGAGCCACAGCCTCACGCTGACCGCCAAATCGGGGCAGCCTGGGTAGAGTCAAGAGGGCAAGACGTGAACCTGGAACCTGGCTGATGACGCGCCAGGCGAGAGAGGCTTCCGTCCGTCGCTAGCGGCTCCATCCTGGTGAGAGATGTGTGGCAAGATTAACCACAACAATACGCGTGTGGGGAGGGCAGGGGGGTGTTTGGCGGCGTGGCTTGTGCCAGTACTTAACTGCCACAAGCGGTCGCATTGAGTAGCCGACATGGCCTCTCTGGCCACATTGACCGGCTGGCTGCTGATGTGGCACCCCTCACGGCCGCTGTGGTGGCCATGGGCGCCATGTTGCTGCACACATGCGCGAAATGTACCACCTACAGTTAAGAGTTATGAGTGTTTCATGGTTGAGGGATTTCCCTTTGGCCTCGTGGCACTACGGCTTGGCCTCTTGCTAAGCTGCTACTCTTGAACAAACAATACTGACAGGCCGGTTCAGGGTGTGTTGCTGCCTTTGTTAACGGCGGCACAGGCCATTTTCTGGCTTTGCGGCCGCCAATAAAGCGGTGTGGCGTGTGCCCACCCATTGGACTAGTCTCCCCATGGCACATTGGGAGAACAATGGTTAACTTTGCGGACTCCTGAACCTTCGTAATCAATTGCGAGCGTGCATGCCTGTTAGATCTTCCTGCTTTTGCTACGAGGCTGGTACATTCAAGGGTACCATCAATGGTAAGTTGAGGAAGATTGGTGATACGGCATCTGTGCTAGCTCAGCATTACTGAGCAGGGCAGACGTTGCATGGACGGTAATATGTTTTATTACCTAAGAGTACCTGGGAGTCAGTCCTCTTGGACTGTTAAATGCGCATGGCAAGCTCAAGATAAGCCTTCACTTGAGTGTCACATGATGCTAAACTTTATACCGTATACATAGAATATATTATTAGTGCATATTATTTATATACTAATAATATACTACTATGTATTATTAGTATTTATCATGTTATTGTGTTTTATAAGTAAGTGCCTGAACAAGCACTGAAGACATGCCAGGTCTGCGACTCCAGACCTGGGCGAGTGAGTCGCGCCACTTGCCTTTGTGCACAGGTGAAGTATCAGCGCAGTATTTTATTGTGTTACGTATACTCCCAACGGAGTTATGTTCTTAATTAATTGTTAATATTAGTATTATTATACATAGTAGATTCTTGTTATTTTCTTTAGGGTTCTTCTTGTCGGGGTTTAATATCCTTACGTTGTATTCCCCTCTCACCTCCGTAATTTATCATTCTCAATGAATAATTTCACACAAATCATTTTGAAGCATTAAATAAAATAAAGTTGAATTGAAACATATCTCCGTTGGGAGTACATGTAGCACATATCCCTGATTTTCCAGCCTCACTGGCCTCTTGGCCCGCCTTGAGCGGGATGAGGCTCAGTCGACACGCCAGCGACCCCAGCCAGGACGGGGAGGACGCATATCCGCCCTGAAAGAAAGACTCCATGCGTTGAAAAGCATTAACCCCAGTCGCCACCCTCCTCCCCCCCCACCCCCGCCACCCCCAACTCCAGCACTACCCTTCTCCACCCCCACCCCCCCGCTAATAGGGCAAGGGCCCATTCTTGGTATTGCTGCAGCACTTCCTAGCTAGTCGGGCCGATAGGGTCGAGCTCAGGCGGAACGTGAGGCCTTCTTCAGCGCCCTCAAGGAGGAGGAGACCAGCATCCCGGCTCGGCACTTCCTGGTTATGCTGCTCGACGCAAATGCCACGCTGCCAGTTGGCACTGGGGGCGCTCAGTACTCCCCAACCAACACGACAGCCAACGGTAACACGGCTTTATTTGCGAATCTGCTGGCAGAATCTGCGCGGGTTGCATGCAATGCTTCTTTCGCACGCCCCGCTGAGCAGCTTGCCACCTTTTTTGGGCCGTCGGATCGGGTGGTGTGCCTTGACTATATCTGCGTACGCCGGGCTCAGCGCCCCTCAGTTGTCGATGCTCGCGTCCTGCAAGATTCTGTCAGCACGGTGGAATCTGATCACCGTCTCGTGCTCGCTCGCATCAGATTGCGGTTTCCTGGGGTGAAACCGTGCTAGGCAGGCAATGGTCCGCGATTGTTTCTTTCCCCTCCCTCCCACCCTGGAGGGTGATCTTAAAGGGAGTTATGTTTCAATTGAATTCAATTGAATTCAATTCAATTCAATTCAATTCAATTCAATTCCATTCAATTCAATTCAATTCAATTCAATTCAATTCAATTCAATTCAATTCAATTCAATTCAATTCAATTCAATTCAATTCAATTCAATTCAGTTCAATTCAATTCAATTCAATTCAATTCAATTCAATTCAATTCAATTCAATTCAATTCAATTCAATTCAATTCAATTCAATTCAATTCAATTCAATTCAATTCAATTCAATTCAATTCAATTCAATTCAATTCAATTCAATTCAATTCAATTCAATTCAATTCAATTCAATTCAATTCAATTCAATTCAATTCAATTCAATTCAATTCAATTCAATTCAATTCAATTCAATTCAATTCAATTCAATTCAATTCAATTCAATTCAATTCAATTCAATTCAATTCAATTCAATTCAATTCAATTCAATTCAATTCAATTCAATGCAATGCAATGCAATTCAATGCAATGCAATGCAATTCAATGCAATTCAATGCAATTCAATTCAATTCAATGCAATGCACTGCAATGCAATTCAATTCAATTCAATTCAATTCAATTCAATTCAATTCAATTCAATTCAATTCAACTCAATTCAATTCAAGTCAATTCAATCAAGCGATGCGCATGACACACATCGTAAATTTAATTAAATTAAATTATAACATGCCTCCGTAACTACCGGGGTGTCTGCCTCCAGAGCGCCGCGCTGAAGGTCTTCATGCGCATGATGCTGCACAGGCTCCGCGCCGCGCTGGACCCACACCTGGGTGAGTCTCAGATGGGTTTCCGTCGTGGTCGTAACACTGTCATGGCTGTGTTTGTCGCGCGCCGGTTGATGGAGGAGGTGCGTCGACTTCCCCCTGACAGTTTGCCGCTGGTCTTCATTTTTGTTGACTATATCAAGGCCTTTGACACGGTTCTCTGGGAGGCTCTTAATTTGGGCCATCCTAGCTCTGGATCGGGTACCACCTGCGTTTATTGCTGCCATTCGCCGTCTGTATGAGGGCTCACAGGCAGTAGTGCGGACTGCGGAGGGCACCACTCCACCATTCCCCCTTCACCACGGGGTGTGGCAAGGTTGTGTCCTGTCCCCATACCTGTTCATTATTGTCGTGGATCACGTCATGCGCCGGGCACGTGCGCGCTTTACTGCTCTTAAGGGGTTCGAGCCAGGCTTGGACATCCTTAACGTGAAAGAGCACGGCGGGGTTAGACCTGGTTACCGCCTTGCCGACCTGATTTATGCGGATGATACCACCCTCATCGAGAGCCCCGAGCACATTCAGACCTGGCTGGACTGCCTGGGCCTGGAGGCGCGGGCGGTGGGGCTGGAGATTAGTGTCAAAACTGAGGCGATGGTGATAGGGGCATCCAGTAAACCACCGCTGCCGCGCCTGCTCGACGGGACGGAGGTCCCGTTCCGCGACCGCTTCAAGCTGTTGGGGAGCTGGCTTCCTGACACCGCAGACGATGTGGACACCCGCATCGGCCTTGCCTGGGCCAAGCTCCGTTCGCTCACACCCTACTGGCGCTCGAAGGGCCTGGACGGGCACCGCAAGCGCATGCTCTTCAAGGTCCTCGTCCTCACGGTGCTCACGTATGGCGCCGAGGCGTGGACCCTCCCACCCAAACTGGCAGCTCGGCTCGACGGCACAGTTTACAGGATGCTCCGGCAGGTCCTTAATGTAGGTTTTTCCGAGCGTCCGTCATCAGAGTCTCTGTATCATGGCATGCCTTGTGTTTCGGACGAGATTAGGCAGCGTAGGATAGCATTTGTAGGACACCTTGCCCGCACCAGCCACTAGGTCGACACCACCCTTGGTCTGGCCGGCCCCCAGCGGCTTGGACAGCCAGGGCGGCACATTCTGACCTGGCCTGGCCCCAAGGACATTCCCAAAAGGGTAGGGAAACCTGTCACCAACTACGTTCAGATGTTGCTGGACGACCTAGTGGTCTCAGCCCAGTTTGAGCACCGCATCCACTCTCTCTCCCGTCTTTGGACTGCCATGCAGGACAAGACGCGGTGGAAGAACTGAGATTGTCAAGGCGCACACGGCGCCCGACCCTGTGGGCAAGCCACCTCCCCCCAAGCGGAGGAGGCGTTTTGATGAGTAGTGTAGTTATAGGATTTTCTAGATAGAGTTGAGTATAGTTCGATCACGCGGCTTCCTCCACCCCATCCATCATGAAATATGTGCTACATGACCTCCCCACGGATCTCCTCGAGGCATGTTATAATTTAATTTAATTTTAATTTTAATGCCTCCGTTGGGAGATCATGTAGCACATATTCCTTGATGGATGGGTGGAGTGGAGGAAGCCGCGTAATCGAACTAACCTAACTATAAGCTATCTAGTCTAGAAAAATCCTAACTACACTACTCAGCAAAACGCCCCTTCCTCTTGGGGGGGGGTGGCTTGCCCACAGGGGCTGGCGTGTGAGCCTTGACAATCTTCTGCCACCGCGTCTTGTTCTGCATGGTAGTCCAAAGAAGGGAGAGAGAGTGGACGCGGTGCTCAAACTGGGCTGGGACCACCGGACTAGGTCGGCCAGCAACATTTGGGTGTAGTTCATGGCAGGTTTACCTAGCCTCTTGGGAATGTCCCGCCTTCCCCGCGCGCGGGGTAAGGCAGGGCCGCCCCCGCTCCTTCTCACCTTTAAGACCCCGGCGGACAAGATTTCTTTTCTCAGACGCCGCAAGCGGCTCGAGAAGACCGACTCTCTTCACCCTTGATGACGACTTGACCGCCCTGGCGCAGCAACAACGGCGACGGGAGCTATGGCCGACCTACCTCCAGCTCCGGCAGACCAAGGCGGGGCAGCCGGTGTACTGGAAGGGGGCGGCCATCTACGTCGGCCACAAGCCCTGGCAGGCACCCCCCCCCCCCCCCCGCGGCCCCAGCGACTCCAGACGCCCCAGCTTAGGGGAATACAGCAGTAGTAGTGCAGAATAGATAGACCGTGGCCATGTACATGTACGCCTCCTAGAGGCACTATCCCAGCTAAGCCACGCGCTTTATTTAATCATGTACATGTGTGCCTATGATGTGCCACACTCCAGACGATGCCTAGCCTTATTTAGTAATGTTGTGCCCATGCCGGCAGGGAGTCACTCTCTGCTGAGATGCCATGCCCTAGCTTTTTGTATAGCCATGCTGATCTAGATTAGCTTAGAGTTAGCTTAGTTCCTCCCCCAGCACGGACTCCATCCGAGCTGCAGTGGCGGAGCAGCTGGCGCCGATGGCTGAGCAGCTCGCCGCCCTGAACGCGCCTGACGGCCCACTCAACACTCTCTCGGCCAAGGTCAACAACATTGAAGCCAGAGTCGCCCTTAAGCTCCAGCCTCAGTTTACTGCTACGCAAGAGCACATTGCCACCAAAGTTTCCGAGGCCACAGCCACTGTGACCACCCGCCTTAACCAGGTGGAAGGCCGAGTCGGCCATGGCACCGTGAAACTTGAGATGTCCAGTTGCTGCCAAGGTAGACGCCCTGGCCACGCAGGTCCCCGAGATCGCCGAGCGAACGGCCACCATCGCCGCCCAACCTGCTGGTAGGGCTAGCGATGACCCCTCGACTCGCGCCTCCTGGGCGGACCTGCTCAAGAGCCAGGCATCCTCTACCACGACCGCCATCACCACCAAGCTCCAGGAGCTGGAAGACACGCGCCGCGAGGCCGCTGACCGCGACCGTCGCCGCTGCCGGGTCATCCTCAGGCGCTTCGACATGCCGCCGGAGGAGACCCCAGACTCTCTTCTCGACGAGCTGAAGAAACAGCTCTTGGCGTGCATGCAGCTGCCAGGTGCGATACTGCAGGGCGCCTACCGCCTGCCCCATCCACGGGCCAAGGCTGGGCCCCCTCCAGTGGTCCTCACCTTCAGCGACATCACAGCCCGAGTTCGGTTCCTCTCTCGCCGCAAGAAGCTGGTGAACACCTCCTGGTCGCTTGACGACGACCTGACGCCAGCCCAGCAGCAGCAACGCCGCGATCAGTGGCCCGACTACATCCGCCACAAGACCAACCCCGAGAAGCCCCAAGTGTACTGGCGGGGCGGGGACCTCTATGTCAACAAGAAACTGTGGAAGCCCCCCCGGGCCTCCCCGGGATACAACACTCCAGCTAGTTGTCTAGATGGGGGCAATCGATTATGGGATAGCTTAGGCATTACAGCACTTGAAACGATATTAGCGCACAGCGTTATAGTACCTTCAATTAGCTCTGGCACCTTGTGGCCATCAGCTTGCGCCTTAATTAGCCGACGTCTTGCGCCCACCTCACATTTGTAGCATAAGCTATGCGTCAGCCTACCTATGGTATTGCACTGGTTGTATTGCACCCACAGTGTTGCGCCCCGGCACCATGCCGTGGAGAGAGCGCTCTGTGGCCTGCCCACCTGCGGCAGTGAGAGAAGCTAGGGCGCCCTCCCTCCTTCTCGCTGTGTATAAAGGGTTGAAGGTTCCTTTACTCTGTATTGGCACCCACGTGACGCAGTCACGTGCTTATTAATTAATTAATTAGCTTAGTTAGGTTTCGCGGCTTTGCTCACGTACCTCCATCCATCAAGCAAGGGGATACGTGCTACATGATCTCCCCACGGATCGAGTCGATCATGTGATAATTTAATTTAATTTTAATTTAATGACACAAACTAACTCTTGGTTACTTGGGCCTGCACCATGATGTGTCCTCTGTGGCCTGCCCGCCATTGTGGCAGTGAGAGAAGCAGTACGTAGTGCAGGTTAGCTAGAAGAGGGCCGGAGCTCTCCCTCCTTGTAAAAAGTGTAAAGAGTCGAAGGTTCCTTTATTGGTACCCAAATGACACAGTCTACATCATTATAATTATCATTAACATAAATAAATGGACGTGATATATAACTTCATACTGAATTGGCCCTGGTGACCACAATGCTATAAACAAGTGATGGCGTGCAAGAGCAGCGCGAAGTTTAGGCAACCCTATCAGGGCCACACCACAACCGGATATCTAGGTTGCCATCACTACAAACAAGAGCAGCATGGCTTCAAAGGTAGGAAAAAATACCATATCTACAGCAAGAGCAGCTTCTTGCAATCCTTCCATAACAAGGGTAGCCAAGCCTAAGGCTTGTGCTTGACAGACTGTACTCCCACGGTGTGGAAAATGCCACTGTGGGCTCTGGCAGAATAAACTCCAGCCACACAATCAATTGATGCAGCATCGCCGCATATCTATCAGCACCGTGGCCTGAGCATCTTCGGTCTCCACAGGCAAGATTTTTCTGCCTCATCATGGTCACCACGACACCACCCCCTATTTGGTGGCCAGCAGCACCCTCGATGCCACCGCACACAATAGGGTGATAGCTTGCTGGGATCTTGGACAAGTGACGCACACTGTGGTGCACTACCCAACCCTACCTCGTCCACCGGGTTGCGTTGAGGCATGCTGTGGCATAGTTTAATGAGGCATGTGCGCACACATAAGCCCCGCACAACCTTTGTGAGTAGTGGAGCACTCATGGTGCCATGCTAGCAGCCAAGCAGGCGAGATGGTGGCTTAGCAAACAGGGCATGCCATGCGCCTGCATATCTGCCCCACGCTGGCAAGTGGCTGGGCCACTCCCAAGCAAAATAAATAGCCACGCCCTGCCATTTTTTTCTTGGAGGGTAAGGATCCCAGGCAGCAGCAAGCGGTGGATAGCCAGGAGGTGCTGTGGGGACCTAGTGCTGCTGACTGCAACGGCAGAAGGCACAACCATGGGCATGCCATACGCATAAGCTGGTGTTGCACACTTGGTCATGCGACACTTTGGCTTGGCCTGGGCAGCATGCGTAGCGGCGTGTTGTGGGCTTACCCACCTCCCAGCATTGCGGGTGTCCCTCGGGGCTCCCCTCTCGATGCCTGCCCCCTGTTCCCTCATTCCCCACTTCCTCCACGGCCCCCACGCCCTCGCAGTCCCCGCGTAAAAAGAGGCACCCCCTTTGCCCGACCGCCTGTCCCTGTGTATGGCATCCCTCCCAGCACAGCCACCGCCTCGTGCCAGGATGGGTACACCACCCCCCAGGTGACAGGCACTCTCTCGAGGAGGCGGCGCACATCCGCAAGGGACGGGAAGGTACCAGCACGGCGGCGAGACCAACTTGTTCTCGCGAAAAGAACAGGTCTTCGCTCTCGCTTCCGCTGCATGCGCTCAGTCGTTGGTCGCGCATAGCAGCGCGGTGCCCTGCAGCGTCCAGAAGTCGGGCGTCGTGCCAGACCGGATTGGGCAGCTCACGTGGATGATGAAGTTGGTCGACGCGCCCGTCGTGGAGAGCACGCCCGCGCGCGCCGCTGTCTTGTACAGCGGACTCTGGTACTCGTGCTTTGGTGGGACCACGTCCTCGCGGGGCACGAAATGGACCACAGGGAGCCGGGCGATCATCTCCCCAGGGTGTGCGTCGTCCAGGTGGCGCCCCTTGTCGTTCCAACGTGCACCGTCCACAAACAGCCCGTTCACGTAGACCCCGTCGGTGGGCGGCTCGGCCACCGCGATCGCGTCCGGGTAGTCGGTGATCTTGAACGTAAAGTTCAGCTTGTTGATAGCGATCTTGTAGCGACGCGCAAACGTCTGGAGCACGCCCGTGAGGAACCCCTGGGGGAAGAACAGGCCGGGCATCCAGAAGCACGCGGGCTCGCCCATCGTGAGCCATTCTGTCATGAACTTGATGCGGCAGCCAAAGTCCTTGATCCACGCGCCAAGCGGCTTTAGCGACGGGTACGCCTTGGCCTCCCACAGCGCGGGCACCGCGTTGTTTAACATGGACCCGTACATGAGCTCCAGCTCGCCCGACATGACCACGAGCCCCTTGATCGCCTTCTGCAGCTGCTGGAGGGTGTTGGACAGCGTGGCGATCAGCCGATTGAAGCGCTCCATCTCCTGCGACAGCACGATGGCCAGCGAGTTCAGCTCCCCCGTCGCTGAGGGCCGGAACATAGCGCCGTCGTTGTGGGCGTCCTCTCGCCGGAACTTCTTGGGCAGGGACTTAAGGATATCGTCGGCCATCTCGAGGATCATCTCGTCACTCGACTTCCCGCCGCCGCCGCCCGTGTCGATCCGCGGCTGGACCGAGAGGATGGTGTCGAGGATCTTGCGGGTTTCTTGCGCCTGGAACGTGATGTTGGCGTTCTCATGCATGCCAAACACCTCGGGCGCCTCGGTGGTGGGAAGCGTCTGCAAGTAGTCAATGTATGAGGGGAGCGGGCCCTCGGGTGGGACATAGTAGGTCCCCGAGGCCGACAGCTTGAACGAGTCCTTGAGGACGTCGGGCACGTAGTACTTGCGCAGGATGGCGCGCAGGCACATGCGGTCGTTGTCGTCAGTCACGCGGCCCCCGTAGTTGATCTCGCCCACCACGTACTCGAGCGCAGGCCATGGCACCTCGGGCTGCTCGTCGAGCATCATCTTGAGCGTGAGCATGGAGCACTCGACGTCGCCGTTGTTGAAGTCGTAAAGAATGTTCCAGCCGAGCGCGCCAAACTTGCGCCGCTCCTGGACGACCGCGTGGAAGAAGGCAAGCGCAAACAGCAATTTCTTGAACGTGGCCGGCTTGGAGCACGACTCGAAGAACTCCTCTGTCTGGTCACGGAACAACCGAAGCATGTTGGCGCGCAGGCCCTTGGGCGGCTCGTTGGTGATCTTGATCCCGTTCTGGAGCACCAGCACAGGGAAGGTGGGCGTGGGCATCGAGGTCAGCCAGAGACGGAAGTCCGGGTGCAGGTCGGCCGCGCGCGTGGGCAAGGAGAACCCCTCCACAATCGTCTCCAGGCTGTGCATCCACGAGGACGCCAGGTGGCAGTTCTGGAGGCACACCCAGTCGCCGTTCTTGGCGGCGCGCGTGATGAGCACCTCGGCGACAGGTCCCTGGCCCTGGCCCAGGGAGATCATGTGCAGCTTGTTGCCCGCGGTGAGGCCCATCTTCTCACCAAACCGCTGCAGCATGCTCGTCGGGTCGGCCCCCGTGGACAGCACGAAGATGATGGGCGTGCTGTTGTTGGTGTCCCGAAAGATGTCGTCGAGGCTGAAGGGGGGGCTCTCGGTAAACACCACCCCCAGCTTCTTGCCCACGAACGTGGAGAAGCCAAAGACGAGCTTCTCGGGGCGCAGCACGCGCAGCAGCATGAGCCGGCCAAAGTCGGTCACCACGGTGCCCCACTCGCCCGGGAGCGGCGCGACGTGGGGCTCCGCCGTGTCAAAGAAGGCCTTCCAGTGGTCCGTGTTGACCGTGAAGTCCACGACCAGCCCCTTGAACATGGGGAAGGTGTTGTTCAGGTGGACCAGAGACGCCCACATGGTGGCGGTGATCCACTTCTCGGCGGGGTTGGCATGCGCCGCGTGGCTGCCGCCAGCATTCCCCTGGCCACCCCCGCCCCCGGCCGCGGCTTGCTCCTCGTGCGGCGCGGCGACTAGCCCGCGCAGCACAAAGTTCCACTCGGCGGCCGCAATCTCTCCCGATGCGCGCAGTATGCTGGCGCACATGAGGAAGGAGAACATGGACTTGTGCTCCTCGAACACGCCGCGGCAGACGTTGGTGTAGATGTACTCAGTGATGTACTCGATGAGGATGGCCAGCCGCTTGGGCAGCTCGGGCGACTTGGGGCTGACCTCGATGCACAGGTTGAAGAGCTTGGTGAAGTAGCTGAGCGAGTACTGGTACATGGGCCCGATGAGCGCTAGGTCCGCGACAACAAAATAGAGGATGGAGCCCCGCGTGGCGACCACGCGGTACTGCTCGCGCGCCGCGTTGATCTCTGTCTCTGTTTGCTCGGCCTCTTTCACGCGGCCCTGGATGACGCCACTTGTAAGCTTGCTATTGTTGAGCGTGTTGATGAGCATCTCGTCGTCCAGGATGTTGCCCTCGCTCTCCTTGAGCAGCTGGCAGGGGGGGGAGGGAGATGGGGCCAGGGGCGTGGCGATGTGGTTGAGATGAGCACGGGGTGGGGTGGGGTGGGATACGGTGGGAGCACAGCATGCCAACAAGGAACCAGGGAGGACAGCAGTAGATAAGGTCAGTGTTTGAAGGCATGGCCAAACAAGGATGATAAATGATGGTTTGTTTAATCGCCGAAAAAGAGTGTTTGTCAATGCAACGCTGACCGTGATAGCACGCAGCTACACACGGGAATGCAGGCGAGCAACACCCCGTGACTATCTGTTGGAGCAGGGCTCACGTCCATGTATGAATGCCTCCCTGTATTGCATGTAAATGCCACGACTCAGCCAGTTGTGCTCACAAAACAACACTCTGCAGGACATTCCTCCAGCTCCTTGCAAGATGAGAACTGCCTTTTGTCATTGGAAAGGTCCTGTCCCTAGCTGCTACCCTCCGCCACACCACTAAAAAGATACTACTCGACTACCCCCCCCCCCTCACCTTGAGGATCTTGTCCTCCAGCTCCTTGAGCTGCTTCTTGTCGTTGGAGATGGACACGACCAGCCGGTCCTTCTGCTCCTCCAGGTCGGGCCGCTCGCGCCGCACCACGTCACCCAGCAGCTGGTCCTCCAGCCCCTTGCGCGTGACCGTGAAGTTGATGATGGTCACCTTAATGCACACCTCGGGCAGGTAGTGCGGGTTGGACAGCTTGGTCGTGATGTAGAACTTGAAGCCGGGGTCGTAGTCCACATCCGTCTCACCGATGCGGATGAGCTGGCGCCCTCCCTGCGTGAACACCTGCTTGAGCAGGATGGGCTCCAGCGCGGGGTCCAACGTCTCCCCGATGTCCTCCAGCAGCACCGGGTTGCCCAGCCGGATGCTGCGGGGTGGAAGGAAGGTCGTGGGAAGCGAGAAGTCGGGGAATGCAAGAGCAAATGGAGCACTTTGCATGAGCAAATTCACATACTGTCGAGACAGTCGAGTGAGGTAGGCCGGAGGAGAGGGGAGAAAGGACATGCACAGGGTATGCACGAGCATGATGGTGAAGTGATTTGTTTTTTTCTTGACGCTCACACGGGGGCAGAGCCACAGTGGAGGGAATGACACCTGACTGATGGTCACGGGCATGTAGGTGGAGGTCGATGGGAGAGGCAGGCAGCTGGCCAGGAGGGAAAGGGTGAGGTGGCGGTGGGGAGAATGCAAGAGCCACAAGGGCAGCCAGGCTGCAGAGCGGGGGCCACACGGGGGGGGGGGCGGCCCGGCACCGGCGCGTCATGCTCACCTGTTCTCAAGCGTGCGCAAGAAGTTTGTGTCGGTGAGCTTGATGATGCGCAGCCCGTTCTTGTTCTCCATCGCCTTAATCCACTTGTTCGCCTGCCCCTGCGGGTCGATCATGAGCGGCCACCGCCGGCCGCGCGTGACAAGCACGCCACTGTCGACCGACACCGCGTCCGAGGGCAGCCCCCAGATGGCCCACTCGCGCACCTCCACCGGGTTGGTCAGCGTCGCACGCAGCGAGACGTGCTCCGAGACGGGGATGTTCATCGTCTTGCACTGCTGCACCCAGGATTCGACCAGGCGGTCCCTGTACGGCCCCGTGAACGCGCCATAATACGATACGCACGCCGCCGAGAGGAAGACATCGCCCACCAGCAGCGCGGCCGCCTGCTGGATCTCATCCGCCGTCGCCTTCCACCGCACCTGCTCGTCCGCGAGGCCTGACGTGAGCTTGCCCGCGCGAGCGAGCCGCTTCGTTGTCTGCTCGTTCTGCGCGGCGAGCGACTGGCTCTCGTTCTGCGCCTGCTCCAGCGCCGCCTCAAGCGCCGCCACCTCCTCCTCCACCTGCTGCAGCTGCGACTGCTTCTCCATGAGCCGCGCGTTCGCCTCGTTCAGCGTGGCCTCCGCCTCGGCGAGCTTGAGCCGCTTGGGCTCGACCACCTTGGACACGCGCGCGTACACATCCATCGCATGCGTCCACATGCACAGCGAGCGCGCCGCGTTGGACTGTTTCCCGACTTGGTCAGGGGTGTACGTCGGGTCCTCAATCAGCTTCTTGAGCGCCTTGATGACCTTCTCGGGGATGTGGTCCTTGTCATAGTCCATCAGCCGCTTGATGAACTGGGTATCAGACAGGATCTTCTTGGCCGTGTCCCAGTCGGTTTTCTCGTTCAACAGCGTGCACACCGCCTCCATCGTCTTCTGCACCAGCGGCGGCGGCTTGGCAAACGACTTGATCTCTGTGATGTCCCCCTTGTTGAGCGCGCCGAGCGCGTCCACGGCCGCCTCTAATGCTGGCATCGCCTCGTCCAGGTCCGCCTTGGCGTCCTCCGCAATGGCCTGCGTCTCGGCCGCCTGCTTGCGCACCATGGCCTCCTCCGTGGCCACTGCCACCTTGACCTTTTGGGCCGCCACCTTGTCCTTGTCGACCTTGGCCAGCAGCACCGTGGTCGCCGCCTGCTTCTCTTGCAGCTTTGGCTGCAGCTCGCTCAGCGACGTCTTCATTTCCGCCACCACCGTGTTGGTCTCGGCCAGTTTGCTGAGGCCGTTGAGCAGCCGGTCGCGCGCATTGCGCATCTCGCTGCGCTTCTCGTTCAGCAGGTGAACGTACAGGCTGGGGGACCGCACAGGGAAAGAAGCAAGAGGAAGGAGCCAGGGGAGGGAGGTTGGAGTGTTGTTGGTGGTGTGGGAGGGGGGGCAGGGGGGAAGGGGAGGGGCCAGGCAACAGCAAAGCAGACAGGGATTCGATCTAGTCAGGGAAAAGTCTGCTGGGAGGCAGGATGGCTTTGTCGTCGATTGACGTTGCTATCTGAACTCATGTGAACAGCATGCCATTGGTGGTATCCCCATTCCCCACCGCTCCGCCCCAATGCTTTCGGGCATTCCATGGACTAGGTCGCACAGTAGCCACGCCTGGTATCTTCCCAACGATTACTAGCATTGATGCACACCTTGTTAATCTCTCCTGTCCGTCTGCACCCCCCCCCCCCCCCCCGCGCCCCCTTCTCACCCCCCGTCGCTCACCTGATCAGGTCCAGGTAGCTCTTGGGCGTCGTGTAAAAGTGGCGCCGTAGCTCTGCGTAAAACTGCTCTGCGACGGCGGTGACCGACACGTGGATCTCCACGCACATGCGCGCGAGTGACGCGCGCACGGCCTCGTCCGGCAGCTCCACGGCGCGCAGGAAGCGGGTCGACACCGAGAGCAGCGCGCTCTCAGGCCAGCGGTCAAACCAGTCGATCGTGCAGCAGTTGATGAGCGAGGGGAACTGGCGGCAGCGCTGCCGGAATGCGTTCCCTACGGGTGACATGCACAGCACCATGTGCAGGTTGTCGCGCACACGCGCGATGAACGTCCCGTACAGGTTGTCCCTCGACTCTGGGATCCCTAGCTGCTGGCACACGGGCCGCATCTCGGCACAGATGCGCTCCTTCTCGTCGTCGTCCAGGAGCCCCGGGACCTCCCCGCTGTTGAGAACGTTGTTGATGTCCTCCACAAACGCCTCGTCCACGATCTGTGTGTCGGTGAACAGGAACACAGTCGGCCGGCCACCGATACCGGCCGCCTTGTACAGATTCCGCAGGTCCTCTCGGAACTCGGCCGTGCCGTACCCGCGCTTGAGCTCGATCTGGAAGCACTTGAACTCGGCCATGAAGGACGCGAACCGCGTGAGGGACTGCTTGCCGCTGCCACCCACGCCCACGAGCATGGCGTTGCCGCGCTTCTGGCGCAGGATGCGGGCGATGCGCGACGTGTGGTTGACCGCATCGAGGAAGAAGACGAGGTCCATCTGGTTGGTGTTGTTGAGGTTGTACTCATCCAGGTAGTCCTCCAGGATCTTGACCAGCTTGGCCGGGTCCTTGGACTGGGGGGGGGGGAGAGAGAGGAGGATGGCAGCAGGAAGGGGTACAAGGCGGGGACACGGCCGATGCAAGATGACAAGGGGGAGCGCGCCACGGCATCAAGAAGGGCAAGCAGACTAGCGCCCTATTATGTTTGTAAGAGGCTACCGGATATCTGGAAGAAAAATGAATGGCCGCCCGTTTAGCATGCTCCCTACATCAACCGAACCCAGCTTGCCAGTTGACACTGGGGCCAGAGGTGTGCCTGCTTTGGCGTTGGCGATGCTGTAAAGTTCTAAGCTCGGAAATGACAGCAGGGCCCATACAACCCGTGGATTATACGTCGGGACATTTGCATGTACCGCCCCTTCCAGGAGATGGCCTACACGCATCTCTCGGAAAAGAAACAGGGAAAAAACTATAGTTGCCTGGTGGCGGCGGTGGCCCACACACCTCCTCGTACACACGGTCCTCCCCCGAGGCGCCCATCTTCAAGAAGTCAGCGAAGATGATGTTCTGGTCCACGAACAGCTCCTTGACATCGACGCTCATCTCAAAGTGGCGCCGGATGAGCTCGCACGTCATTTCCATGAAGTAGGTCTTGTCCTCGGCGTTGACCAGCCGGTCGTGGAACACACGCGCGCTCTCGTGCACCCACAGGCGGACAAACGACTCGCGTGTGCCGCAGTCGCCCGGGTGCACCATCAGGATGCCCTGGAAGACCTTGGAGACGTCGCGCAGGTTGAACGTGTAGTGGCTCTTGGTGGGCGTGGGCAGCAGCTCCTCGCAGATGCGCACGTACATCTGCGGGGCGGGTGGGGCCGGGCGAGTCCCAAGAGTTAATGTCGGGCGACGAGGCCACCATGTTTGAGTTCCGTCCCTAAGCTAGTTTCTTGTAGGTGCTTGCTTACACAGCTCTTGTAAAATACAAATATATGCATAAATATGAGAGCTAACCCATTGTAACAAAGATCGACAAAGAAGTTACACATATTCTTTTTGCTCCCCAGCAGGGGCCAAGGAAACCCCTGCACCCTCACACACCTGCAACGAGGACTCCACGATTGCCTTGACGATAGTCATGAGCTCGCCTGGGAAGCCGAGCATGAACCCGCGCAGGATGGAGCTGAAAATGGTGCGCATCGCGTTCTCACTGGCGGGCGGCAGGCACAGCATGTTGAAGTGGCGGAAGAATCGCGCGGTGACAATGTTGCGGCCGCCGCCCGGCGGCGCGCACGCAGCCACGAGCGTGACGTCCTCAATCTCCTTCCAGAAGAGCTTCTTGCGGTCGTAGAAGCCGCGGAAGTCCTGGAACTGACGAAGCAGCTCGATGGGCGGCTGCGCGCCATACGTCTCCCGTGCTGGCATGTTGATGTCGTCGATAAAAATAGCCATGCGCTTGCCCACGGGCGCGCCGAGGCGGGTGCGGCGCTTCTTCTCCAGCTTGCTCTCGATCTGCATCTGCGTCCCGATGGAGGATGTCTGCGCGCTGAAGTTGAGCATGAGCGAGACAATGCCACGCTTCTCGCCGAAACCCGCCAACGCGTTTGTCACGATCACACTCTTGCCCACGCCGGTGACGCCGTTCAGGAGCACCGAGCGGTTGACCACAAGCGCCTGCTCGAGCAGGTACGAGTAGCGCACCGTGTCGACGGTGGGCACCAGCATCTGGAAGAACTCCATGTCCTTCTTGTAGTGGAAGGGCGGGACCACCTCCTCCCAGCGCTCAAACTTGTCGTCCTTGATGTTCACGAAGAAGTCGTACAGCAGGCCGTAGCTGGGTAGCGGCAGCAGAGCCTGCACCAGCTCGCGCACAAAGTCGTCAAACACGTCCCAGGTGTCCGAGACCAGGTTGCCCCCGATCGACCACACCAAGCAGAAGACAAACAGCTTGTTGACGACCGATATCCCCAGCTCTGATAGCACAGTGGCAGGCTTGTCGCTCGCGGCCACGGGGGCGTCACCCTCGGCTCCCCCCTCGGAGGCGCTACCAGCGGGCGCCACAGGGGCGGGAACCTCGTCATAGGGCACCCCGTTCTGCGGCTGCAGCATGGATTCCAGCAGCCGGCACAGGCTGATGATGAGGTTGATGTCGACCGACGCGATCTCCTCGCGGCAGTTCCTGCGCATAAACGCGAGCGTGCCGTCGACGTACTCCTCAAAGAGGGAGACGAGGTGGTGACGCAGACCCGCGCCGCACTCGGCCGGGAGGCCCGTCGTCGCCCACGTCTTGACAAAGGGGCGCCAGCCGACCTCCTCGGGGGGCACGTAGACCATCCCGCAGCGCGACACGGTGGCGGGGGACGCGACCGCCAGGTCCTCCACCTCGAACAGCATGCGCATGGTGAGCCCGTTGAGCTTGATGCGCTCGCCGTTGGGCAGGCACAGCGTGCGGTTGTCGTCCAGCACCTGCGCAACAAAAGGGGGCCAACGAGGCATACAGACGTCGTGGGGAAGGGGATCAGCAGAGTGACCAACAAGGGCAAACTGTGCGGTTGTCACCCAGCATCTGCACTGGGTGGATGGGAAAAGAGTAAGAAAGAATATGATGAAGTCTTTCTAGTGCTCCCATTGCTTGCAATCAGTCAGCCATACGTCCTCCTGTACCTGTTCCCGCTCCACAAGCCTCCATACCTCCATGCCCCCACGGTGTGTTTGTTCTCGATCATCACTGGTAGTCTATCACTGGAAACAGGCCATGGAGCCCACCCTATCGTTAGGCCATGCTAATCAGGCGACACCACCGCCCCTTACCATAACCATGTTTCTCAATCCACAGTGCTCAGCTGGTAAAACCAGCAATTAGCGCCCATCAGCCAGTCCCTATTCCCACCCCTTACAATATCCATGTTTCTCAATCCGCAGTGCTCACGTGGTCAAACCAACAGTTAGCCCCCATCAGCCAGTCCCTATCCCGCCACTCACCGTGTTCATGTTCTCGATCCAGATGGCATCTACCGGGCCATCGAAGACGACCCACTTGCGGTCCAGCTCCGTGTCAGCGACGCACTCGCGGATGATGGTGCTGGCCAACCCGTCGGTCCACTCGTTGGTCAGCTCGCTGTACTCGCCGTATAGCTCCCCCATTTTGATGCACTTGGGGTTGAGCACGTACGTGCGCGTCGCCTGGAAGTTGTCGTTGGCGCTCCCCTGCGCGCGCAGGTCGGTCATGGCCGCCTGCAGCATGCGGTAGCACGTCGTCTTACCGCCGCCTGTGGGCCCGACGAGCATGACGCCAAAGCGCACGTTGAGCGTCTCGTACAGCTGGATGATCTTGGTCACAAACTTGGGCACGATCTGCAGCTGCGCGGTCGCGATGCAGCGCCGGATGCTCTTGTCCAGCTCGCCATAGTCCTGCGTCGGGATCTCTGCGTCCGGGAACAGGTCCGTCACGATTGCCTCAAATAGGACCGCGTCCTCCGACAGGAACTTTGGCAGGTTGGAGTCCTTCATCGCACGAATCAGCACAATGTCCTCGTTGAGTGTCGGGTTGGAGCGCTTCAGGCTGCCCGCCATGACCAGCACCGACTTGAGCGCGCGCATGCCGAAGTCGTAGTGGTCCTGCTGCGACAGCTGCTCGCTCGACAGCTTGTACAGCTTGACCATCTTGCTCGACAGCGTCTTGGCGTTCTCAAACCCTTCAGAGAACAGCATGACCTCGGCCACCAGCGCATAGTCCGGCACCATCATGGACATCGGCCGGAACAGTGCCTTGAGGTTGTCCGGGAGCTCCGTGCGACCCGCGTACCCAGGGTTCATCGTGATGAACACGCCACACGTCGGCACGAGCTTGATTTCGCGGCCCTCAAAGTTGAACTTGGTCACCTGCGCCTTCAGAGCGTTCTGGATGGTCAGCAGCTGCTGCGCCACGACCGATAGCACCTCAATGTCGATGCGGTTGAACTCATCAAAGCATGCCCACGCGCCGCACTGCGCCAGCCCGGAGAAGAACTTGCCCATGAACTTGGAGTCCAGGTTATCCCCGCAGTTGAACACGACGCAGTTCACACCCAGCGCCTTGCCCAGGTCCTTGGTGGTCTCCGTCTTTCCGGTCCCCGCGGGCCCGGCGGGCGCGCCACCCAGCTTGAGGTGGAGCGCCCCGGTGAGCGTCATGTAGCAGCGGTCGGTCATGGGGGTGACGACGAGGCGGGACTGCGCGCCCAGGTACTCGTACGCGTACAGGAAGCGCGCGCTCACCTGCTGCACGCAAGCCTCGTCCGTCGCCTCCTGCGCAGGGGCAGCAGAGGTGACAGAAGAACGAGCAGTGCCGCAGGACCATGGCCACATCAGACCTCACATCATCATAAGACACATCACGATCAGGTGTGTTGGGGGCTTGGGGTTGGGGGGGGTGAATAGCACCGATCACCACCGCCAACATTTCTGTCTAACGCGCAGATCTCGCTGAAATTGGAGGTACTTAATTGCAACACTCCCATCGATTGACAGTTTGAAATATAGAAATCTAAGTCCACATGAAAAACTATGCATGCACGCTTTTCCCAGAGACGACTTTATCAGCCGTTCTATAGGCGATTCCCCAGACGAACCGGCAACGACCAGGTCATCCACACTCACCTCCCACGAGTAGCGCAGCTGCATCTGCCACCCAAAGTCGTTGGGCGAGGTGACCTTGTCCTTGATGAGGTTGTCCACAATGTCACGCGCGTGCACATCGATCGTGATGAGCGCGGCGAGGATCTTGCGCTGCAGCGACGACAGCTGTCCTCGCACGAGCGCCGACAGGTCCGACAGCTGCGCGATGCACACGGACAAGTACCGCTGGAGGCCGCGCGTTGGCTCCGCAGACGTCAGCATCTCGACCAGGTCCCGCACCCAGTAGACCTGCGAAATCATGAGCACGAGCTGGGCGGGCTGGTGCAGCACCCACTCGCGGCGCGCCTTGGTCGGGTACTCCTGGAACGCCTTCTTGGCGAGCCGCCGCAACGAGGCCACCATGCTCTGCTCCACCGCGGTCAGCCAGGCCTCCACGTTGCCGCGCGCCTTGAGGTTCTTGCCCAGCGACACACGCTCGCCCTCGGGGGACACCATCGCCAAGATGTCGATGCTCTTCGGGTCATCGCCAAAGTCCAGGCTCTTCATGCCGTCAAAGCACTTGGACATGTGCGGCTGGACTGCCTGCACGTTGCGCGTCTGCGCCAGGATCTCCAGCAGCTCGTCGTTGGACAGGAAGTAGAATCGCGGGAACGCCATGCGCTTGGTCTCCAGGTAATCCTCCAGGTTCTTCTGGATACGGTCCAGCGTCTCGTTGGCCTTGACGAAGATCTCGTGCCACCCGGGCGTTGTGCCCGCCTGCAGCGCGTTGGACCGGTCGCGCGTGCGCCACATGATCTCTTTAAGCTGCTTGTCCACCGTGAAGAATGCTTTCGCCTCGGCGGGCAGCTGCCGCTGGATGTCCGGCGCGCTGAAGATCGACTCGAGGTACATCCACGCCTTCTGGCAGGCGAGCCACTCGTCCAGCGTCTCGCTGAACGTCTTAAGCTGCTTCTCCATCTTCTCGACCTCGTGCCGGATGCCGGCCACGTAGCGGCTGGACGTGATGGTGGTCATCGTCACCATGCTGTCCTCGAGCGCCGCGATCACGTCCTCGATGCCTCCCAGGATGAACGTGTCCTTGTAGTCCTTGTACGGCATGATGACCAGGTCGATGTCCTGCCACTTGTGCGCCACCTTCTGTAGCAGCTCCTCCAGTGTCGTCTCCTGCGGGTGCAGACGAAAAGGGACGAAAGGAAATGAAAAGGTCAACCACCACGCATGACGGGTGTGTCGCATGTGCGGTGCTAGTGTGAGGGGTCCGGCAGAGGACACCGAGGAGAGAGACACAGCTGACATGCTGGCTGCGATCACAGCAACAACGGGGGCACGTCCTGACCATCCAAAGTGTAAGCCCTTGGATGGCGCGCCGCATGGCAAAGTATACTGACCGGTGCAGCACAGGGAAACGAATTCCACGACTGAGAGAAACACAAGCATGCGGCATACATCAAGGTCGGCAGGCTGGAAAGCAAACAAAAATAAGCAGGCAAACAGGCAAACAAGCAAACAAGCAGCCAAAAGTTGCCTGCCAAGACAACCCCGTCAAATGCCCCACATCTTCCCTTCCTCTCCCCCCCACCCCCACCCCAACTTCTTCATCCTCCCCCCCCTCACCTGCGTGGCCTCCGTGGACACGTTCTGTAGCGCGTCCTTGAACTGCATGACCTTGAGCTCCAGCAGCTTGCCCAGCGTGACGCCCTCGCCCGATATCCCGGGCTCCCCGATGATCCCCTCGATCTTGTCCCAGTGTCGCGGCTTGAGCGCCGGGTTGCGCAGCGCCTGGATGACCGGGAGCGTCTCCTTGAACTCGGTCACCATGCGCGAGAGCTGGGGCACGACTTTGTTGGGCGGGAGCCCCCGCTCCAGCTTGTAGCACAGCTTGTGGTAGCGAGCCACCTTCTCCTCCATCGCGGCCGTGTCGATCGAGCGCAGCGTCTGGCCCACCCACGCGGCGGTCAGGCCCTCCCAGTCCACCAGCGCCTGCCACATGGACAGCTTGAGCTCCACCTCGGCGGCTGTCTCATCGAGTTCCTCGTACTTGCTCTCCAACACCGCGAACATGCGCTGGTACTTGATCACGCTCTTGGCTGCCGCCTGCTGCTGGCGCACGCGCTCGGCCAGCTTGGTCAGGTACTCGAGCACCATGTCTACCTCCGACATCTCGTCCAGGATCATCTCGTGCTGCGCGTCGTTGCGGATCACCTTGCCCTCACGAGCAATCTCCTGCGGGGGGGGAGAAGGGAGGGGGGGGAAGGAGAGGGGTTTCGACAGGGCACACGCAAGGGGGCAGCATGCAGCCTCATGAGCCGGTATTTATGGCCACGTGTAGAGTGCAGGGAGGTCCTTGCATTACGAAATGTGTGGCAAATAGTGGCACATAGTGAGACAAAACAGCAGGTAAACCTTCTACCCACACAACACCACCAACCCCTGCAGAACACAAGCGCTCACACCAGGGATAAGGAAAAGGAAACGAGAAATAAAACAATTGATAATAACGCAAAACACAAAAGAACCGAAGGGGGACCTGTCTTGTGCATGTGCATGCATGTGCATGTGCATTTCATGTGTGCATGCATGCGTGCGTGTCCAAGTGCACAGGAAGCAGCACTGCCACCCCCTGCCACGCCGCACCTCGGCCTGCCGGTCCAGATCCCCCGAGAAGCGCATCACGTTGTCCTCCCGCTGCGTCTCCGCGTCCTCCAGCGCGGCCTTGAACGCATTGAAGTCCGGGTTCAGCGTCTGGTACGCCGCGTGCTGCAGGTCCGGGAGCGGCACCTCAAACTCCTCCATGATCTCGTGGAGGTGCGTGATCTCCACCAGCCGCTCCTCCAGCGCCTTCTGCCGCGCCTGCACTTCAGCCACAAAGTCCATCTGCGCCACAAAGTCCTCCACGCTGTCCAGCGTGGCGGTCAGCTTGGCGGTCGCGTCATGGATCTCCTCCATGAACGCCGAGAACATCTCGTGGGCCAGCCGAGGGAGCAGAGCGTGCAGCGCCGCCAGGCACCGTTGCGGGCTGGGCAGGAACGTCTGCTTGAGCTGCCGGCTGTCGATCTTGAGGATGCCCACGCGCGACTCCTCGGCAATCTCCCGGATATCGCGCTCCTGATCCAGGAACTTCTGCATGTCCGTCCGGAAATCCGCGAGCGTGCGCCGGCCTGCCTCGTAGTCCGCCTTCATGGCATCGAAATCCACCACCTCGTTCTCCATGACCATCTTGCAGTAGGGCGCGTACACTGCCTTGAACTCCTCGGCAGTGTGGAAAGCAGCCGTGAGCGACCCCTTGACCTCATCCACCAGCTCCTCGTACTTGTCATCCTCGATCAGCTCCGCCAGGCTGGCTGCGCTCTCCATGTCCACCAGACCTGCCTCCGACACGTGATGCATCAGCTCCTGCTGGTGGAGCAGGCGAGTGACGGTCGACAGCGTGTCGATGAACCCACGCAGCACGTGGTTGAGAGCGTCCTGGAACTCGCCCTCGCTGGGGCTGAACTGGAGCGACCCGCCCTCAAACAGAACCTCCACCACAAACAGAGGCGCGATGTCCACCTCGGTGTACGGGTTCACCGCGGGCTTGACACCATTGGACGAGACCCCCGGACTGGACCCGCCTGCTCCCTTGCTGCGGTCCGTCTCGGCCCCGCTGCGATGGCTCTGGTCGCCGGCACCATGCTTGCTGGCATCCGCAGGGCTGGCCCCCACCGCCGCAGCACCCTTCCCCCCATCCACCTCCATGTTGTCGTCCCCCCCCTTGGCTTGCTCCTTGGCCTCCCCGGCCGGCGCGCTCCCCCCCATCTTCCATGTGCTCTCCGGCCGCCACCCTGATGCCTTGGCCTTGGCCAGGTGCTCCTCCAGCACCTTGGCCTGCGCGGTGGCGGCGAGCAGGTCCGCCGCGGAGCGCACCAGCAGCCCGTGCAGCGTGTCACAGATCATGTAGTCGCACATCTTCACGTAGCAGAGCAGCTTGCGCTGCTCGCTGCGGCTGGCTGCAGCGATTGTGAACGCGTAGTTGTCCTCGTCGTTCGCCTTCTTGACCGCGGCCGCCAGAATGCTCGGGCGGGCCGTCGCGCGGCCTACGCCACCGCCGCTGCCTGCCAGGGTCCCTGTCCCGCCCCCGATCAGGTCGGCCCCCTCGTCTCCCTTGTTGTAGAAGTCGTTGAGCCGCTGCTCGAGCTGGTCGAGCGCGGAGAGGCACGCCGACTTGACCGCGGCGAGCGTGTCAGCGGCAAAGCTAGCAAGCTGCTGCGAGACGTTGTCCTGCTGCTCGTGCTGCGCGGCCAGAAAGTCACGCAGCGAGTACATGAGCCCCGTGACCAGCTGGTGCAGCCGCACACAGCTTAGGCCGAAGCAGAGCTGGCGCACGCGGCCCATGGACACCTGGAAGATCGGGTTGAGAGAGAAGAGGTTCTTCTCCAGCTGCGTGCGTGCGCGCGCGAGCTTGGTGCGGCGGACCGCGCGGCGCCACAGGGAGAAGCCCTTCCAGGAGCGGAACTTCCGGAAGACCTTGAGCTGGGTCATCGCGTGGAACAGCTCGTACTCGCGCTCGTACTGCTCCAGGGAGGTGAAGTCGGCGTTGCCGCCGTCCACATAGTGTGTGATCCCGCGCGAGCTCATCGTGTAGAAGTCGTTCGGGTCCAGCATGTGGAAGGGGACCACCTCGAGTGCGTAGGGGTTGTAGCTCGTGCGGTCGATGTACGCGCGCCGCAGGTACACGAACTCCATGCTGGAGGGGTACTGCTTGAGCGCGTACATTAGGGAGATGTACGCGGTGCCCACGCCGTCGCCGGGGCGCGCCTTGTCCGCGCTCACGTCGACGCCCTTGTTGGGAGTGCCGGGACGCGCAGAGCGATGTGAGTGCTGCGCGTCGACCATGGTGGCGTCGCCGGCATCTCCGCCGCCCAGCGGGGGCAGCTTCCCTGGCTTCTCCCCGCGGTGGATGCGGAGCTGTTCCTCCACAGCACTCGCGGTGGGGTCATCGGATTGATATTGGGATACTATCCTCCCACAGGCGCTCTTCTCTAGGGGAGGCAACTTCTTGACGGTGTACGCCTTCTTCGCTGGTGGGGAGAGAGCGCTAGACCGGTTGAACGTGCCCGGGGGAGACAACGGGCTGCCTGGCACCACGCCAGCGGCTGAATTGGCCATACCGCTGCTTTTCCTGGGACCTTGCGGAGACACCGGTGGAGAGCCTCCGACTTTGAGATATAGTTTTCCTGCGAGAGGTGATCGATGCCCTCCCGTTGACCGCGCCCGTTCCTGTTCATAGCGAATGCCTTGCACTCCATTATATTCGTCCCCGCGCCCGCCTTGCGAGTGAGACAATGGCTCCAAGGTATGCTTCGTACCCCGGGGACTTGCCGCTCGAGGCGGGTCGTCCATCCCAGAGGTAGGCAAAGGGCTCATTAATCGCTAATAAGATAATGTAAAATACCGACCGCTTCCATCCTAAACCTCCCTCAGGCTCCCGCTAACCACCACCACTTCTATTTGGTGGTAGGCGCTTCTGTCTGCATGCAGACAGAAAACACATTGAGCCGGCCACGCTACCAAATTCATGACATCAATACATTGAAAAATTTCCAGATTTCATCGATCGTCCCCTCTCCGACTTGCGAGGAGATCTCTCCCTATCGGAGAATTCGCATGGTGGAATCCATAGCTGTGACTTATATGATTTCTGGGACACCAGTGACCGAAATGGTGGAAACCAGTTATTTTTACGTTCGTTCCCAGCGCAGCGCCAGACTGATATGCCAGCATAATGACCGTTGAGTCCACTTTACCACAAAGAATCAGCTGATGGATCAAGGATGGATGGGCTTTTTAGTTTTTACATATATGTATTTTACATACTTTTCCTAAAAGTTGAATTTGTTTCCTACGCCTGCAAGAGCCGGCAATTAGTGGGTATTTCCATTATCCAAATTTTTTTCATGAGTGTAAAATGGGAAAGTCGTATCAGCCAATCCATAAGGTGTTTGTGGAGCACCGGCCAATCCACATGTTACTTACTTACTTAATTTACGTTGCATCCCTGCGTTGCATCCCAGATGCAACTGGGGTTCTGATGACAACGGATACGACTTGAGCTTGTAGCGTTGTAACAGGTTGGAAGTTGGAACCGGTTGTCCGTTTCCACTTGTTCAGAGCGCAGTGTGCTTGTACAGAGCTTCTAGATGGTACAGTTGTTGTTGTTGATGTTGTTGTTGTTGTGTCCCACGCCGCACATGGGCAGCAGATGGTACAGTACGTACTTGTTCTCCCATCCCTGCTGCCCATGTGCGGCGTGGGCACTGGGCAACAACAAGACGTCAACAACCCGAGTCCCAAGTGCCCGGGAAACCGCCACATCAATTTCCCGCGCACCTGGCTGTTTACAAAAAGCCTCAGTCCGCGGCATGTCCAATTTTCGCCTGCGATGCATCTCAGGCGGCAAGTTGCGGATTAAGACTGAAATAGGGCGTCAATTACTCAAGATATGCTCGTTTTGGGCCGCTCTTTTGGCCAAATGCAACAAGGCGTGAGCAATAGCGGCCGCCTCCGTCTTGTTCTAGGCCTTGTGCATGCGAACTGTTGGGAGGGCCGTTGCCATAGTGCGCATGTTAGCGTTGCGAGTCAATTCCGCCAGCTGGGCTTCTGAGCAGCTCCCCATCTGTTCCAGCACCAGGCATCCGATAAGCTTTAAAAGGGTTATTCATCGCGAGGTCGTCACCAGTGGTAGGTCGTTTGCTTGGCGCCCCCGGGCTGCATCCGGAGCCAACAGGACTCTTGGGGCCAACGAGATGAAGCAGGCTTCTATTCACAAGTTTTTCGGAGGAAAAGACCCTTCACACGCGCAGGGTCTGCAGAGGTCAATCAAGTCCTTTTTCGGGAAGAAGGCAACAGATGTAGAGGCCACCGCAGAGCCGGCTTCCGACGCGGGCGTGGCGAACCCGGTAGGCAAGGAAGACATTGTTCAGGAGGCAGCGGTCCTTCCCACGGAAACCGCGGCGTTACCGAAGGAGCCGCTAACGGAGAAGAACCCGCCGGCTTCAGCCAGTAACGGACCTCCCGCGAAGCGAAAGGTCCAGCCTGCCACGCTTGTTGACAGCGCCGATGCTCGCGCTGCTGCCGCTGCATCCCCGTCGACCCATGATGCGAGCGCTGCCGACGCCACCGCAGGCGAGGCAGCGAAGGACGGAGTTGCCACGAAGCAACCGAAGCGGCTGCGCAAAACTGGGGACAGCAAGCTCGCAACCAGCGCCGCGGTTGTGCCCGATGACTCGCTTTGCGACCAAGATGCTGCCAGCCCCACCAAGGGAGATGTGCCGATGGATGACCTGCCCACGGAACCAGCCGCAAGCTCGCCCCCTTCTCCCAAGAAGAGGTCCATGGCAAAAGGATCGGGCAGCCCTAAGAAGTCCATGGCTTCCAAGGGGGAAGGCAGCCCCAAGGCGGCCAAGTCTTCAAAGAGCGGCACTTCCAAGGGGCTGACAAAGAAGGACGAGTTGCTGGCCCTGGCGACTTCCATACAAAAGGAGAAGGAGGCCTCATTCCCGTCCCCTGCCGCGCTGGAGGATGAGCTGGCATCCGACGAGGAGGACAAGGAGGATGTCGCAGAGATTGATGGTGACACGGGTGCGGCCGCAGCCCCTGGGGGCGCCACGAAAAAGAGGGTGGCAGCTGCCACCAAGAAGGCACCTGCCGCCACCAAGGGGAAGCCCAACGGGATGTCTGATCATGTGGCCCGTCTGGCGCAGTTTGACCCGGCATCAGCCCCCCTGGACTGGAAGCCCGGCGAGCCGGTCCCCTATTTGTTTGTCGCGCGCACGTTTGATGCGATCGAAGGTACCAGCGGTCGGCTGGGCATGACTGAGCTGCTCTGCAACATGTTCCGGACCGTCCTGGCGACAACACCTGGCGACCTCTCGCCCATCGTGTGGCTCTCGGTCAACCGCGTGGCGGCGCCGCACGCGGGCATCGAGCTAGGCATCGGAGAGGCCTCGCTTCTCAAGGCCCTCGCCAAGGCCACCGCGCGGGACGTCAAGGCTCTCTCTGCTGATGTACGGGAGGTGGGTGACCTGGGCCTGGTCGCGCAGCAGTCCAGGGGGAAGCAGACTCGCCTGACGTTCAGCACGCCTAAGCCGCTCACCGCGGCCAAGGTGCTGGAGGAGTTCCGTGCGATTGCTGCGTCCGCGGGGAAGGACAGCATGGAGAAGAAGATCGGGAAGATCACCGCGCTGCTCTCGGCCGCGAGGGAGAGTGAGGCAAAGTACCTGGTGCGTCACCTGCAGGGCAAGATGCGCATCGGCCTCGCCGAGCAGACCGTGCTCGCGGCGCTGGCGGAGGCCGCCGTGATGCATGAGCTGCGGTGCCAGCAGTTAGAGGAGGGGGGTAAGGGGAACAACGGGGAGCCGGCAGGCAAGGGAAAGGGGGGGGGGGATGGCGTGGAGGGAGGTGGTGACCAGGGAAGGAAGAAGAAGGCCAAGGTGTCACTGGTGGAGCTGGAGGCCAGGATGGAGGAGGCCGTGAGGGTTATCAAGCAGGTGTATTCCGAGCTGCCGGACTATGGCTGCGTGGTTCCCGCGCTCATCCAGCACGGGGTGGACGCCCTGCCGGCCCACTGCCACTTCACGCCGGGGGTGCCGATCCGGCCCATGCTCGCCAAGCCCACGACGGGCGTGCAGGAGATATTGACGCGGTTCGCGGACCAGGGCGAGTTCACGTGCGAGTACAAGTACGACGGTGAGCGCGCGCAGGTGCACGTGCTGGAGGGCGGGGCGGTGCACATCTACAGCCGCAACGCAGAGGACAACACGGAGAAGTTCCCGGACATCGTGCGCAGCATGAGCACGTACTTGCAGCCCGGCGTGACGTCGGTGGTAATCGATGCGGAGGCGGTCGGGTTTGACCGCGGCGCGGGCAAGATCCTACCGTTCCAGGAGCTGAGCAAGCGCGCGCGCAAGGACGTCAAGGAGGAGGACATCAAGGTGGCCGTGTGCCTGTTTGCGTTCGACATCTTATATCTGAACGGGGAGTCGCTACTCCAGATACCGCTGCGCCAGCGCCGCGAGAAGCTTAAAGCGTCGTTCCGGGAGGTCCCTGGCGAGTTCCTATTGGCGATCCAGATGACAAGCAGCGAGCTGGACGACATCCAAAAGTTCCTCACCGAGTCCATCGCGGGCAACTGCGAGGGGCTTATCATCAAGACGCTCGACACGGACGCCAGCTACGAGCCGTCGCGGCGCTCACTCAACTGGCTCAAGCTCAAGAAGGATTACATGGATGAGCTGGGCGACTCGCTCGACCTGGTCCCGATCGGCGCGTACTACGGCAAGGGCAAGCGCACGGGCCGCTACGGCGCGTTCCTGCTCGCGTGCTACGACGAGGAGAGCGAGGCGTGGCAGAGCATCTGCAAGGTGGGGACGGGGTTCAAGGAGGAGGACCTGGACTCCCTGCTCAAGGGGCTGGAGGAAAGCATCATCGAGGCGCCCAGGGGGTACTACCACTTTGACGATAACCTGCGCCCGGACGTGTTTTTCGACACACGCCAGGTGTGGGAGGTCAAGGCGGCGGATCTGTCGATCAGCCCGGTCCACCACGCGGCGATGGGCCAGGTGGAGTCGGGCAAGGGCATTGCGCTGCGCTTTCCCCGGTTCCTGCGCGTCCGCGAGGACAAGAAGCCGGAGGACGCGACGAACGCGAGCCAGGTGGTCGACATGTACAAGGCGCAGAACCTGCACAAGAAGGACAAAGCCAAGGAGGCGGGCGGCGCGGATGACAATGACGACGACTATTGCTAGCTGGCAGCATGCTGGGCTGTTGGCATTCTGGACTAGAAGCTAGGAGTTTACAGCCATGTGGGCAGGTATTCACATGTGGTCAGGTCAGTTACCACTGCCAAGGACTTCAATCGGTGAGCTTGTGAAGAGAAGCCAGAGTAGGCGCTCCGTATCCCCCTGGCCAGCAGGTTCATGACACTAATTCGCTACTTGAGAAGCAGCAGGGAACGTTTGAACATGTTATACAGCACTGGTGTTGCATGGTCAAGATCGAAGTTGTAACGACAAGTCGTGATGGTACATGCACATGGGCCGCCGGCCAGTTGATGAGCATGCAGGACCGGCTCACTTACTATCTAGTGAGACAACTGTTCCCCGGACGTGTGGCGATCCAACGCCGTGGAAGAAGTAGCCGTCAGTAGTTGTCGGAGAGAAAACTCGCAAAAGACCGCGGGAGCCGCTTGGCTATCTGTAAGAAGACCTGCATGGAGGGAGACAGATGGTGACAAACAAACAAGGTGTACTCCTACACACACAGATCTCGAATGATTTATCTAGTACCAAATCCGAAAGGCTTGCATCACTCCCCGGAAAGGAGAACTTTTGCAGATGACTGTAGGTGTAAGTTGGCGATGCCCTAGGATCCGGAGACGTCCGTCCTATAGTCAGCGAAAGTTGGTGCGAGAGGTCCCCAGTTCGATTCCCGTCGGATTCATTTGCAGATCGCGTTTTCCGCGTTTTCCGCGGACCGGCACTGAACGCAAATGGTTTTCACCTTTGCGGCGTGCCAAATCAGAAGGTTTGTAGAAAAAATAAAAATAAAATAACAACCAACCAAAACTAAGATGGAAAAAGAGAACTCATACACCCAAACACGAAGGGGTTAAAAGAAAAAGTATGAAAGTAGAAATTAAAAGGGACAAAGGAAAAAAGAAAGAAAGAAAGAAAAGAAACTGTAAATAATAATAATAACAATAACAATAAATAATTTTATTAGTTAAACTCGTGCTACCGTTGGGGAGTCGATCACGGAGCACCTATGTGCTTTTGATCCCTGAGTGTGCACAACGGGTAGGGCCGGGGGCAGAGACGCCCCCCTTCCCTCAAGCCACAGGCAGGCCACAGGACGTGCTCAATCGGACCCATCGACTAAGTAAACGATCCGGGGCATCCCCTGTGGGTGCATGCGCAATATGTCCCGTGTGAGTATTGCATTGCATGGAGACGTGAGCAAACAAGTAGTGCTATGCGAAGCGCATAGCTATATAGCGCTGGCTTCAGGATGTCTGTTGGCTACGGCTGGTTAGGCTTTAGGTAAGTAACTATCTTGGTGCCTTCTACCCTAGCTAGGGTAGCATTTGTGGGATATCTTGCTCGCACCAGCCAGGTCGACATCGCCCTTGGTCTGGCCGGCCCCCAGCGGCTTGGCCAACCAGGGCGGCATATTTTGACCTGGCCTGGCCCCAAGGACATTCCCAGGAAGCTAGGTAAACCTGCCATGAACCACACCCAGATGTTGCTGGCCGACCTAGTGGTCCCAGCTCAGTTTGAACACCACATCCACTCCCTCTCCCTTCTTTGGACTGCCATGCAGAACAAGAAGAGGTGGCAGAAGATTGTCCAGGCTCACACGCCAGCCCCTGTGGGCAAGCCACCCCCCCCCAAGAGGAAGGGGCGTTTTGCTGAGTAGTGTAGTTCGGATTTTTCTAGACTAGATAGCTTAGAATTATGTTAGTTCCATTACGCGGCTTCCTCCACCTCCACCCCCATCAAGGAATATGTGCAACATGATCTCCCCACGGAGGCATGTTATAGTTTAATTTATAATTTAGTAGCCAGAGCGCATGCCGGATATCTGGGGAGATGACATATTTGTCTCTCTTAATGTATTAATCGATTTCTTACTGTCCATGATTAATCATTCCCCCTTCACCACGGGGTGTGGCAAGGTTGTGTCCTGTCCCCATACCTGTTCATTATTGTCGTGGATCACGTCATGCGCCGGGCACGTGCGCGCTTTACTGCTCTTAAGGGGTTCGAGCCAGGCTTGGACATCCTTAACTCGTCGTCTGTCCCAACTCAGTCCTCAAAAGAGGACTGAGTTGACCTTTTTCAACCGGGTGTAGCGACTAGGTGGGGGGTCCATCCCAAATGTTTTGATGTGGATCGAGGGTGTATTTGATGTCAATTTGCTGGAAAAAATGCTGCGTTAGTTAAAACTTGACCCAAACACCTGGAAATTACTCGGACATATGACACCCTCGGCGAATTTGCATTTTTCGGGATAAGAGCGCGTGGGGAAAATTTAATCAAATCATGGTGCACGTTAGAAAAATATAGGCATGTAAACAATATAGTTCTTGAAACGTGGCAAAAAACTGGGCTCAATTTGGCCACTGCCACTGCCTGAAACAATTAAAAAACTCTCAGTCCTCAGGAGAGGAATGGGGCTTTTGCTAACTTTGCTAGCATGTAAGTGCGGTCATACTACACACCACCGTGGCCACCAACCATCCCAATCACCTCATTTCCCTTCAAGCGTAACAGGACAACACACTTGCATCATCATGCTGCAGTTGTATCATACCTTATCATGTAGTGAGAGCCTATGCATGCACGTAGGGAATGGGCTTGGATACCTACCAACAAAGGGTTATGTTATAAGTGTCAACCACCAATATAATGGGTAGGTTAAGCATCTTTCCATTGTTTCTAACAACAATAGATATGGCTATAACTGTTTTTCCTTGCCATGATGTGGCCAACATAGTTGCTGGCACATGATGGCAGTGGTTTGTCACCAAGACTTTTCACTCACCCGTATAAGCTTGAAAGCACCCTTGACGCAGGCTGTGGCCACACAATCATGCAGTATGAACGTAGCAAAAGAATAACTAACATCTATGAAGGTGTTTAAACCTGCACAGCTCCTAAAACCCTGCACAACTACACTGGGTTAAGGCAAATGCCTGCTAACATCATCTGAAAAGGGGGTTTTAGAGAGGGGCAGGCAACGGTCAAGAAAGAGCATCAAGACTTGAACCTGACAACGCCTGGCAAGCTTAAACTCATGTGAGAACATCAAGAAACGAAGAGGCAACGATAATCCGACTTTACCTGGCACGGCTGGCGTTACCTTGGCCCAGGCGGTGCCCGCAAAAGTGGCACTTTGCGGCACATAGACCATGACGTGACAGAGTGGTCGAAATCATCAAATCTATACTGCCACTCAATTTATTCTAATACAATACATGTTACAATGTAGAAAGAAACCTATCAGCCATTGAAATCGCGCCGGAAAGCAAGCGCAGTCATCAATTCCGTCGACCTGCCTTATCGCAGTTTTTTCCAGCAAGAACAGTGCCGACACCGGGTAAATCGCTTCCCTGCGAGCTAAAAATTAGGATTTATCATCTATAGGACATATAAAATCTATTTCCTGAGTTTGGACAGCTAACTCTTCCGCAAACGTAAACTGCATGCATGGGCGCGAGCCGCCATGGCTAGGTCGTGCATTTCCGGAACTCGCGTTTCACGTGGAAAAGTACCCTTACCACCTGTACTTTGACCGTACATTTAGCCGCTCATACCAAATCCAAAAAAATCCCAAAAATATGTCCAAGAAAGATCTTTTCACGTAGTATTTGAATAAATTTTGAGAGAATTTTTTTGTCAAACATTCTGACCGGGGCGAATTTTGTACAGAACCTCAAAACTCGGTCCTCAGGAGAGGACTGAGAAAAACTCAGTCCTCTCCAGAGGTAGTGGGACAGACGACGAGTTAACGTGAAAGAGCACGGCGGGGTTAGACCTGGTTACCGCCTTGCCGACCTGATTTATGCGGATGATACCACCCTCATCGAGCGCCCCGAGCACATTCAGACCTGGCTGGACTGCCTGGGCCTGGAGGCGCGGGCGGTGGGGCTGGAGATTAGTGTCAAAACTGAGGCGATGGTGATAGGCGCATCCAGTAAACCACCGCTGCCGCGCCTGCTCGACGGGACGGATCGAGGTCCCGTTCCGCGACCGCTTCAAGCTGCTGGGGAGCTGGCTTCCTGACACCGCCGACGATGTGGACACCCGCATCGGCCTTGCCTGGGCCAAGCTCCGTTCGCTCACACCCTACTGGCGCTCGAAGGGCCTTAACGGGCACCGCAAGCGCATGCTCTTCAAGGTCCTCGTCCTCACGGTGCTCACGTATGGCGCCGAGGCGTGGACCCTCCCCCCCAAGCTGGCAGCTCGGCTCGACGGCACAGTTTACAGGATGCTCCGGCAGGTCCTTAATGTAGGTTTTTCCGAGCGTCCGTCATCAGAGTCTCTGTATCATGGCATGCCTCGTGTTTCGGACGAGATTAGACAGCGTAGGATAGCATTTGTAGGACACCTTGCACGCACCAGCCAGGTCGACACCACCCTTGGTCTGGCCGGCCCCAGCGGCTTGGACAGCCAGGGCGGCACATTCTGACCTGGCCTGGCCCCAAGGACATTCCCAAAAGGGTAGGGAAACCTGTCACCAACTACGTTCAGATGCTGCTGGACGACCTCGTGGTCCCAGCCCAGTTTGAGCACCGCATCCACTCTCTCTCCCGTCTTTGGACTGCCATGCAGGACAAGACGCGGTGGAAGAAGATTGTCAAGGCACACACGCCCGACCCTGTGGGCAAGCCACCTCCCCCCAAGCGGAGGAGGCGTTTTGATGAGTAGTGCAGTTAGAATTTTCTAGATAGAGTTAGGATAGTTCGATCACGCGGCTTCCTCCACCCCATCCATCATGAAATATGTGCCGTACATGACCTCCCCACGGAGGCATGTTGGGCGTCCCCAACATCTACTGCTCCAATTTTGGTACTTTTGAAATTCCATGCCTGGAGCGCAAAGTTTGCAATATATGTGCCGTTTGTAGCTCTAGCTCTATAATAACCTGACCAACCCCGCATTCCTCAAAGTAGCACTTGTTGCCTATTCTCAAATGTTATGCGAATCACATGATTAGGATCTGCTTCACGATTGCCATTGCTCGAGATTCAATTAAGAATGATTGAGATCAATAAATGATGAACCAAATAAACCAAATTAGGCCACTTGACAAGTTCATGATCCATTTAAATTGTACAATTAAGCGATTAATTAATTCATAAATCATACATTACATGGGATACCCCCGTCGACGAGCTAGTGGTACGTACAATGAAACATTTGAGTTTGTAACATGTCTCCATGGATATATACATGTATGCTGGACCTCGCGCATCTCAGCCCTCTAAGAAATGTTATTTGAACTCAGGTCTAGATCTAAATATATACATGATCTGGATAATATTATACACTTCCTTAAAAGAGCATGAATCGAGCTTTACAATTCAGGACAAGGAACTCGTTTGCAAATCACGGCTGAAAGGCAAGTGCTCACAACGAAGCACGTGCTCTCAAGGCTGTCCACCTCGTCCAACCAAGCCCGGGCGAGCTGGCCTACTGAACAGGTCTCTTCTTGGCCAAGTTCGTGAGCCGTTTCTCGACGTCTGTCGGAATGGTCAAGATGGCCTGGCGATTGTTAGCTGGGTTGACAACAATGGTGTGTTCGAACCCCGCGTCCATGCACAGGTAGCAATTGACCAAGTTTGGCTGTTCAGGTTGGGCATCGGCGTCCATTTTGAACATCGTCGCCATACCCGGAAATCTGTCCCAGTAGCGCACCCCCACCACCCATTGTCCCTTACGGAACAACTCCCTATCGACCTTGCCGTTTCTGTCGGCCACTCGCCTCACGAAAGTAGCGGCCACCTGATAAGGCTCCTGCAAGACTTCCGCTAGCCAATATGGATGATCTGGATCGTGGGACCCATCACCAGAGTAGGACTCGACGGCAAAAATGTCTCGCAGCTTCAGTCTCCTTCCCATCATCGTCCTCTCTGCCTGTAGTCTGTTCAGTCGCGTCCCTGCGTGCCCCCCTTGTCCGTTTGGGTTCCTTTGCACTGGCTCCCCCAGTTTGTGGAGCTTCATCCGAGCACCTCCCACATTCCAGCCGTCCATGTCGGTCCACTCCTTTCGACAATCCCACCACCTTTCCTCGGCGCACGCACCGCCACAATAGCAGGAATACTGGCGCAGCATTAAGCGCGTCACATTCGACTTGTCCATGCGCCACCAGTGCGCCTTCTTCACTCCTTTGATTTCGCCGCGCCCTGGGCTGTAAGGAAGCACCTGCGCGTCGAAGACAAGATTTGCACAAGGGAAAGTTGAAGTTACGAGACCATCGAGCTAGTTGTGTTTTATTAAGCACTCCTGATCGCCAGGACTCCAAGAACGCCCTAGAAACGACGGCCGGCGTAACTATTCCCTGAACGAGGACTGTACACTTAATTACCTCGGGGAACTCGAAGAAGTTACGCCTGGTCGTTGTGGTCCCGCCCACCGCCCCCGACGCCAGATTCTCCACCAACTGGGCGGCCGTCTGTTTGTCCTGGTTCTCTTCCCTGATGTGCCACCTCCTCAACATGCACTTCACAGTCCCACCAGCTCCATCCACCTCCCCCTTTCCGTGCTGCTCCCCAAAGTAATTCCACTCAAATGACTCCAGGTGCGGATCCTCCGTCAGCAGCCGGGCCATTTCCGCGATCACATTCCTTGACTTGAACTGCATGGAGCAATTGTCCGACCACCCAATGAAGCGCTTCACCTCTACCCCTTCTGACCGTAGTGTCGCCAGGATTTTGAGGATAGCAAAACGGAGGGCCCGCCCGTCCCTTTTCATTCCGCCCTGTCCGATGAAGTGAAACTCCCTTCTCACGACCTTTCCCGACGCTGGATCCAAGTAGCGCACGATCCAGGGCATAAGGACGAATGTGACTGGATGCCAATACTGTGCTTGGAGATTGTGATAGGTGTAAGACTGGTAGTTCTCGGCGTAATCTGTGTGGCATACAAGGTCCCCCACCCGCATCCTTGAGAGACATTCCTTGGAGGCGTCCGCTTGCCACCACGCGTTGAAGCAATGCTGGATGAAGTCCGGCCACTTGTCCACAATCGCCTCCTTTAGCTCCGTTGGTGTGGACTTGACGTCGACTTGCGTCAATCGCTGCCCACCAGCCTTTGCGATCTCGTCACAGTCGTCCTGCATATGCGCAATGTGCACATACAGAAAAGACATCAACTTCGACCCACCAATGACCTGTAGGAAGAAAAAAGACAGGACCTCAGGAAAAATTGAAAAAGAAACGCCTTGGGGCGCAACCACTCCACTAAAAATTACCTCTGGCCCAAGAACCTCAGGAAACATTGCTTAACCCCTAAATGGGCGGAAATGCTGCCGATAAATCGGCAGTAACTCACCTATTTTGTAAACCAGCCCCTGTACAACCTAGCAATATCCAATGGCTGTCCTTGGGGGGCAAGCATGTCCATGAGTTGCCCTAAGCCATGATATATCACAACCTCACATATATTCATCGTAGGCCATGTATAACTGCCGTCAAAGTCAGGGGGGTCAAGACGAGCGTTTTCATTTTTGGTAGAATGTGCATTTTGAATTATGTTGTAAGAGCTAGGCACCTACCACTTCAGGGATGATAAACAATTAGTTGCTGAACAGTTTGAGCCATTGGGGTCATCATTTGGGTGGGTATACCAGCAGTTACACCCAGTACAGCCCATAGGGGTACCGTTGGTAAAAAGCAACCAAGGGGGTAGGAGTGGGCATACTACCTACTAATACCTACTAATATGGCCCCCAACCATGCCAAACAATACATTTCCCTTCCACAATGATGGGGAAACATAACTGCATCATCACACTGCCCTTACATGGCACCTATGTGCAGGTGCCACCTTGTCCATGCACGTAGGTAACGTGGTACGGATACCCTACGCAAGGCATGCATTCTAGGAGGCAGCCACCAACAAACTAGTGATTTTAAGCCTATTTCAGCCTGCCCTAGCAAGGATAAACTAGGCCTAAGCTGCTATAGCTTGCCAGGTGATGGCCAGCACACCTGGTGGCACATGCTGACAATGGGAAGCTTCTACTCACCGGTTACATGCTTGATGATGCCACAGAGACCAGCCAACTGCCTCACACTCATGCAATATGTGTGTGGGAAATGTATAACAAACATATATGGAGGTATTCAAACCCATACAGCCTCTAAAACTTATCACCATCACCCTGTGGCAGGTCAACTGACTGAGGGAAGCATCTAAGAAGGGTGTTTTAGAAAGGGGCCAGGCCAGGGTCAAGAAAGAGCATGAATAATGCAAAAAGAATGTGCTACACAAGCTAGAACGTATATATAAACGTCAAACATCGATAGGAAAACGATGCTTAAGCTTTACCAGGCATGGATGGCGTTACCTTGGCCCAGGCGGTGGCCGCAAAATGGCGCATTTCGGCACACAAAAGTTGTGCAGCATGGTCGCTGGATTCGGCGATTTCTGGCCACCCTTGCACGTTTACGACTACTATGTATCATAAAAAGTAAAAAGAAACCGATATATCCTTTAAAATACGCCGGAAAGGTATTGCTGTCAACGTTTCTATCGTCCGGCCTGATCGCAGTTTTTTCCAGCAAGAACGCTGCCGACACCTATCAAATGGCATTCCCGCGAACCAAAAATTGGCCTGTATGATCTTTAGGACGTATAAAATCAATATCCTAAGTTTGGCCGGAAAATTCGAACGCAAACGTAAATGCCATGCGTGGGCGCAAGCCGCCATGGCCAGGTCGTCGTTTTCCGGAATGCACGTTGTACGTGAAAAAGTACCCTGACCCCTTGTACTTTGACGGTCTGGAACACCTGTTAAACTTGGTCAAAATATAGCAAACCCTAGTATCATGTTCTGGAGAAACTTATAAACTTTCATTCTTCTCAGCTAAACGTTTCCTAATTCCCAATAGTATTCTCGCAAACTGGTCCCCCGAGTAGGTGCCGACAAATCGGCTGTAAGTCACTTTTTGGCGGAAAATCGGCAGCAAGACCATTTAGGGGTTAAGAAACGCCTTGGGGCGCAACCACTCCACTAAAAATTACCTCTGGCCCAAGAACCTCAGGAAACATTGCAAAAGAAACGCCTTGGGGCGCAACCACTCCACTAAAAATTACCTCTGGCCCAAGAACCGCACCCGGCGGCACATCCTGCATCTCGTATCTGGTCCATGAAATCAGGTGGTTGGAAGCCTCCTCCCGTTCGCATAACATGAAGTTCCGAATTCCACACTTGGGAGCCCGGCAAGTGCCCAACACACAAGCCTTACGCCGGATCGAGCAAACCCCCAACTCCTCGCCCAGGTCATGATCGGGCACCCCTTCCTCGTCGTCCAGCACCCTCCCATGCATGGGCAGATCCTCAAGTTCGCCCTGAAAAGGCTGAACCTGCGGCCGCGACGACCCCACAGACGACCTCGAACCTCCCCCCTCCCTCATCCCCTCCACCTCACAAGTAAACTTGTTCACCCACTCTGTCGTGTGAGTGGCTTTGAAAATGGAACATGTGGGCACGGAGGACCCCACGTCGAGCTGGCTACCATGATCGCACGCGTGGCATTCAGGTCCGCACTCGCATCTGGCATGAAAAGTTGCACGAAATTTGGCCAACCCCCCAACCATGGACTGCATGGTAGTGTGGTGCTGGCATGCGCACAAGTTCCGCATTTTCCACCGCCCCTTGACGCATGCGGGCATATGCTTGCAAAAAGAAGTGTATCCCACATGAACTGTGCTCTTCTGATTCGTGCGAGGCATTGACATCCCCTCCTCCGTCTCCATAATCACCTGATTTCCCCCCTCACGCCCTCCTCTCCCTCCACCCCCCCCCCTCCCTAGTGTCCATCCGCCGCGGTGGCTTCAACTCCGGATGGCGGGAAATGAACACTTCGTAAATCTTCGACTTGGAGACAGTATAGTAGCGCGCACCCTCCGAAAACGCTAGTGTATGTTTGTAATCCTTTCTTGGCCGGGCCCACTTCAAATGTTCCGCCGTCCAAGCCAAGTGTGTGACACTTTTTCGCTATTTTCGCAAAAAAAAAAATAAAATTTCGCACGAGTTCGCGTGATTTTCGCGTGATTTTCGCAAAATTTTCACACATTTTCGCACGATTTCGCACGATTTCGCACGATTTCGCACAATTTTGCATGATTTCGCACAATTTCGCATGGATTTCAACCAAGGGTCGTTTTGGGGAGTGACGTTTGACAAAATTTCGCATGAATTCACACACGTTGTGCACATCAAAATTTTTTACCGTCGACATTTTTCACATGAAATTTTGCACAATTTCAGCAAATTTCGCACAAATTCGCACGATTTCAGCTAATTTCACACGATTTCAGCAAATTTCGCACAATTTCGCACGATTTCGCACGACGAATCACTCTGCAGAGTGACGATCGTCGAAAAAGTCAAAAAAACGACAAAAAGTGTCACACTTTTCGGAACATTTGAAGTGGGCCCGGCCTCTTGTCCATTCACAATGAACATCCTTCATGTTCGGAGACGCCCGCGTCAAGTTATCATCCCTCCAGCACGCTTGTATCAGGGCAATGACTTCCGTCGGAAGCTCGTCTTTCCTCCTCCTCCTCTCTGGCGCACTCATCAAAAGGTCGTCCTCCCCTTCTTCCATTCCATCCCTGTGACCCCGAACAGTTGCGACAAAGCGCCTGTCAATCCCGAACGCGCGCTCCACAATCCTGTCCGGGACGCCCTCCATTGCCTTCGTAACAAGTCCACACAAGGCCCACCTAAGCCCACGATCCTTCTCAGATGTTCCCAAGTCGCCAAAAGCCTTCTTGATGGTATCCCGAAGAGATTCCGCCCAACTTTCAGGAAGCCCGTCGTCACAGTTCTTCCTCTTCTTAATGCCGTTGCTCTCGGCCACCATGGCATTTAGTCTTGAAGCTGCGCAAGACAGAACCTCCGCGCTCATCTCTGGCGTCCTGTGGTTGTTTGCTTTCACGCGTTCCGCCATGATAGGAAAGATGTCATTGGCAATTTTGTACCCCTTGTTCTCGATGTACTTGTCGCTCCGGGGACCGCGAAGTGCAGGCTCCCGGTCGTCCTTGGACAAGGGACGCGAACCGTCGGAAACGGCCCCCCGCCCCGATTGCGCCATCAGACTTTGGTCAGACGGCAGCTGATTTTTTTCGCCTCTTAATCCCGCGGCACCGAAAGCCCTGAGGATGAGTAATGATAAATAATCACCATTAAAGACACGACGAAAACGATGGGCATCAAACAAGAACGACAAGCGTCATTAATAACGCCGGCCGGCGCAACTGGATACATGTAAACCATACAAAAGTGATTTTATGAAACACATACAGTTTGTCATTAATAACGACGGCCGGCGTAACTCGGGCGCAATTAAAAACCATTAAGAAGCAACTCAGGATATGCAGGCAGAAATCCTTCAGGTGTAAAAAAGATGTACAAACACACTTTTGGTAATGGGGCCTGATTGCGCAACTGCAAGATACCATTGGAAACGCCGGCCGGCGCAACTGGATGCATGTACATAAACCATACAAAAGTGATTTGCACAAAACCCCTACAATTTGTCATGAGTAACGACGGCCGGCGTAACTCGGTTGCATTTGAAAACCACAAAGAAGCAACTCAGGTAGTGAAGGCGGAAATCCCAGAGGTGATAAAATGTTCACCAACACAAAATGTTGATAAGCGTGCAAGCTTTTGCAAATGCGCGCAAGATACCATTGGAAACGCCGGCCGGCGCAACTGGAACACCAAAACAAAAAACTTGATTTGCACGAAACCCATTCAGTTCGTCATGGATAACGACGGCCGGCGCAACTTCATGGCACTCACTGTTACGTCCCAGCCCAGACACCCCTAGCCTGAGCTACGTAGCGAAAGATCTACCATGCCGGAATTAGGAAGATTCAAGGTGGCCTAATGCAGATTGCGCTTCACGACGTGAGTCGTGAGATATCTGGCATCACGGCTTAATGCCAAGCTAATTAGTTCACACTTATAATGGCTAGCAATACCAATCACAAATGGATAATGCCCCGGGCTCAATGTGTAGGCGTATTCGCACTTATCATTCATTAAACCAAGAGGACGAGACTCTCGTCCTCGGACCAATTTCACCTAGGTCTGCCACTACGCTGGCAAGGGGCGCCGACATGGCGCCGACCTTCCAAAGCATGCAGTCCACACAAGATCCTCGGGTCGACATCGACCCTCGCCTACAGAATCCACGCATGAGTACAATATCTCAACTAGCTATAAAGTACGCAGCGCGGCGCGACTGCACCGGCCCCTAGAAGATACACGCATACAACAACCTAGGCCCAAAATAACTGGTCCGAATCACACAAACTGTCATAGTTCCATACAAAAGTCCTGACCAAGGGACAATTCCCAAATTAAGTCCCGAAATGAGTCCCAAAGTCCTACGGACCATGACAACAAGTCAAACTACATAATTTATTCCATTGTTACGTCCGTCCAAAAGGGCCGGGACGTAACACTCCTCCCCCCCACGGGGGTCGGTAGTCCCTACCGTACAAGAGATAGAAAGGAAACAAGTAAGCTACTATAAGAGTACTATGTCCCAACCCCGGTTCACCCGCGGGTTAGTAATACCAATTCCTCTAGAGGTTGATACACAGGACCAACCCTGACGTAGTAGCATGAAACAGGATGACAGGATAATTCCACTATCCGTCATAAAACTCTCACAACCATCTCAGCGACCGCCGTTGTTGACGCGCCGATCCACTGGAACCATCTTAGGGGGCGCCACCGCGTGCCCTATCCCATCCACATAATAATGCACAGTCCATGTAATCCCGCGCAACCAGTCCTGAGGTCCTGAGCAGCCTCAAACTTGATGAAATGTTGACCATAGGGGTACTATGTCCCAGCCCTTGTGCACCAACGGGCCAGTGAAACCAGGTCCCCCCAGACTTGCCACGCAAGGGCAACTCTTTATATAGCCAATCGGGCCTGTCAGCAAGAGGGAATATTTTTCCTGCATACAACTTGATGATCCGGCCGACGAGGTGGCCAGTCATGTATCCCGTCCAGCCGAAACCCAGCCTTACAGCGCGACTGATGCGCGTAATCACATGACGATTAAGAAGTACTACTAGCGTCGACGACGGTGAGGCACAGCATGCAGTGCAGGCCCCATGCTCAGAAGCGAGGGCATGCACCAGAAGAATGTGATCCATCGCCTCACTACCGACAGTTGTACGCGTCCTCTCAAATACAGGCGCGCCGTGAGCCAATTAACCGACCATGCAACGTGGCCGTTCCTGGCCGCCGCTGGAGTGGCTGTATAGCGGGGGAAGCCCTAGCGTGGCCGCTAGAGTGCGCCTCCCCTGCACCTGCGAACGCATGCAGGTGCCCTCAAGGCCCTAGTGTGTCCACTAGAGTGCGCCCCGCCGTCTCTATCCAGCACAGGAAACAGTCAAAGTCGATCAACACCGGAAACTTGGATAATATGGCCAAAACTAGCAGGGCCCCAGCGTGTCCACTGGAGTGCGCCCTGCCAACTCCTCCACGGAGCTGCAGTAGTTTAGGCACAACACCACTCCGGCCGACGTGCATAGACCGGAGCAGTCGCCGGTCCCCGCATTCCTTACTGCCAATGTGCCTGAACTCCACCGCAAGCGGGGGAAAACTCCTCAGCTCGCAGTCACACCCTCCGTGACACTTGCACAGCAAGAGCACGGTTGATGTTTGCGTAGGCCCATAAGCATGTGATGCTCGAGGCCGCCGACGTGGACTGCATAGCGCCCGCAATGCCCGCACTTATATAATGCAATGGGCAGGTCGGGGAGTGACACGCCTTGCAGGAACTGCCGTATCAGTAACGTTGCCCCTGCGAGACACCGTGCTGCTCATGAGTAGGGCCGAAGCAACCCCGCAGTCCCCAACAAGAGCTCCTCGGGCTCGATCGCGCCCAGCCCACAGGTGCTCAAGCACATACAGCGATCGTGGACCGGGGTCAATGCCGCGCACGACCGATCACCGCCTGTCCACCCCGCTTGACTGTCTTGCCCAGGATCCCCATTCCCGCAACAGAAACACGCCCCTATGTATGCAGTCCCCACCGCGCATCGCCACATCCCCCACTCGAAGCTTGAAGGCCTCTCACCACCCCTGTACCAGTGCATGGCCATGGGGTAGAGTACGTTTTGAAGCCCACACAGCCCGCCCGCCATGCACATGGAACGCCCTGCTCTGAGTCCCTCATCCATGCAACCTCGTAGGCGCGCGGACACGAGCCACTTGCAAATCACGCTCGATCGGCCTCCACCAGTGGTGCAAGGAACAACTCCCTACCGGGCTCAGCCCACAGGAGGGACGCGAACACTGCGCGATGGTAGCCATGCACAGGGTCGCGGGCAGTGACTAGGTGCTCAGACTCCAGCAGCTCGATCCTGCCTGCCTCTCAGTCTCGGGTCGCCGTTACTACAGTCCCCGTGACTCGCCCTCGACGGCCAGATCCCGCACGTCCCATGTACCTCAGTGCTCTGCCATGGCTCAGCGCGCGTCAGCGCCGGGTCCGCTCAGAGCGGATGTACCGGCCCTATGCAGTGATACCGGGTGTTACTCGGACACCGGCAGTCTGCGGAGCGACAGCGCCACATCATGTGGCATCGGCACCATGCACGCGCACTGTTGAGGCGGTGAGACAATGACCGGACACCGCCACCTGCTTCTGATGCAACCACGACCGGCACCAGCGCAACCAGTGCAACCACGACCGGCTGGGTCATCCACCACTACTGCCGGCAGTGCGTGCTGTCGCCATGCAACTGCACCGTGCCCGCATATGCTTGCAGCTCGGGGGCCCTTACTCCCGACAGTCGCGGCGGACGCGGGCGCGCCCTGCATGCACGGTTACTCGAGCCCAGGAGTGCCCTGACCCAGCTAGGCGTCGACTCAATGCCGGGGTAGCCAATTGGTTGGCTACCGACAATTCAACAAGGTGCTGTACATCTGTTTGCCGGCCGACCACGATTCAGTACAGGCTCCGCCCTGCCTGATCGCCCAGTCGCATCGGGGTTGCAACAGCCTCCATGCACCGTGTCGTCTCCATGCACCGTGCCGCACTAGTGAAATTAATCACGTGCAGGTGCACGAGAAGCCAAGCACGTCCCTCACGCGCTAGGAAGTCAGGGAGCCGTGACTCATAGCCGCCAGCCGGAAGGCTCCCTATAATAATACTTGGCCGCATGCCATGGGACTCCGCGTCCGTTGGTCACGCGGGACGCGACGTGCAGTCAGGCCGTAGCCTGGGGTCGCTGGCACTCGCTGCCGAATCCGGCATCCCGCGCGGAGATGCCTCGGTACGGACGCCTTAGTAGTAGAATCATCAAGCATCCGGTGAGCCCATGTCCAAAAGGCCAGGACCATGTGCACATGCGGTGCTGAGTGCCTGACGTGGTCCTCTTCGGGACGACCCGTTCAAGCCCACCGCCAACTGCAGATTATCCCATAGAGAATATATCATGGAGAAAATATATTATATAGAAAATAGAGAATATCGAAAATATATAATATCCGCACACTGGCGCATCGATCCCTGGCATGGCAGTAGAAGGGTCGTCGGATCCACGCGCGGCTGCGCATCGATCCCTGGCATGGCAGTAGAAGGGTCGTCGGATCCACGCGCGGCTGCGGTGGATTCCTACATAGATGGCCGGCTCGATCCAAAGCCGAACCGTGCCGATCATACAGGAGCTAGATATAATTAAGAAGAGTATGGTATCATAAAGAAGTGTAGTGGACCAGTACAAGTACTTAGTATATAAAAGGTAGGTATAGTAAAGAAGTATATGGTATTATTAGTAGCCATCTGGTTTCATACGCTCTGCGACCCCTCCCCTTCCCCCGGGGACGACGCGTCCACGCGATCGTCCAATTACTGCCAAGGAGTCAAGAAGGATGCTGGACCGCCGGGCGCTCGTGTGTAATGCTATGTGCCCTATACTCGCTGTCAGGGCACCAAAAGGAACCATCAGGAAACCAACCCACTCGCCGGCGCACGCGAATGTCCACATCCTGCGCATCCAAAGTCGAGCCCAATGATGATGTCCGCTGCGCCCAGCGGTGCGATGGTCGCAGCCAGGTCGAACGGGGTGCCTTGCAGCACACCTTTGATATCTGCCAGACCGGGCGATTGGTGTTGGCGACCATCCGAGTGGGGCAGATGCACGGCCGTCCGGTGTGGGGGCTGTGCGTCAGTCCCAGCCGGCGCACCAGTGCCGCGTTGATGAAGGACATGGAAGCGCCTGTGTCGACCAAAAACTTGACATCCATGACGGTTGGTTGGCCGTGTCTGAATATATTATTACATTCTCATATATAAAATATCCCATTACCGCCAACGGTACCCTATATAAAACCACTAGTGCTAGACGCCTAATAGTAATTTCCCATTACCGCCAACGGCGTCTATGCATGGGGTCAGTGTATGATTCCAAACACCCCCCTTACTGCTGATAGCATGATAACAGGGTGACCTGCTACTGGGCAGGACCAATGCACCCTTCGTACTACTGACATCATGATAACAGGGTGACCTGCTACTGTGCAGGACCAATGCACCCTTGGTATTTGGTACAGATGTGGGGCAAAACAGACACCCCCCCCTTGCCCTACACAGGTGGGCATTCTCAGAATGGCTAAGGTGGCCAGCCACTAGGACTGGAAAAGCGCACCGGAATGAACATATTATAAAAATATAATTATTAGTTAAATATACTAATATATATATATTATAGTATACTCCCAGCGGCAAACTCGTAACCGGCCACTGCTGGTGACTCAAAGGTCGCACGCTGTCCGGAGGCTAGTCGTGAGCCTCGATCTCATTGACCGCGCGCAGCACGCCCTTGGTAGAACTCATCGCTGGCGGCCGCGGCTGCTGGTGCTGAGTCGTGAACTGCCGGGCCTGCTGGCGCCCGCTCGTCCGCGTTGCGGGGCTTGTCCCTTGGGCCGGAGGAGTCCGGGCGACTGCCGAACGCCGGGCCTGAAAACCTGGGCTCGGTCTCCCCCGTGCCACGTCCAGCGTGCCTGCTACGGAGTTTGGGGCAGTCGCGCCTGAGGTGACCCACCTCAAAGCACATGAAGCAACGGGCTTTACTCGCGTCGATGGCGTTGAGGCCATGGTCAGCGTTCCCGTCCTCCAGGTCATCGGGGGAGTCCTCGTTCCCCTCGCCGTCGTGCGGGGGACCTGATCGGAAGAAACGACGCACCGATGGTGCGCGCCCGCGAGCCACGACGTCGGCCACCTGCAGAAGATACCTCTGGATATTCAAGATGTCCCACTCCTCCCAAGGGACCTCAGCGTAGTGCTTGAATACCTCGTCCTGCAGCTCGGGACAGAGTGCCTCGATGAACCTGATCTTGTACTCATACCAGGTCATGTCGGTCAGATAGGCGGCGCTGGACTCAAACTTGGACAGAAACTCGCGATATGGAGTGGTCCCCTGGCGCAGCTTGCCGAAGGCGAGTCGCTCGTGGAGCTCCGCGTCTGGGGGTACAACTTGCGGCGCACCCGGTCCATCAGCTCCTCCACGGTTTGCGGGTACGACTGGGATGCGATGCTCTCACAGTTCAGATGCTCACCACCGAAGGATCCATGCAGGTGTTGACAACATGCGGGATCAGATCGCAGGTGGCAAGTTCCCAACTGTGGTGGTTGGCCAGACGGTATACTGCTGTTGCCACATGCGCCCCCATTCGTCAATCTCCCGCGGTTTCATGTCCGCGTGCAGCTTGGGAACATTCTTGAACGTGGGCATCGGTGGGGCCTTCACCGTATTAGGCTTGGGCCCACCGACCTCCCGGTAGGCGATGGAGCCGAAGGCTGGGGGCTGCGACCGGGGGAGAGATCCGGATCTGGTCGGCGTACCGTGCGTCCGCCGCACCTGTACCGATGAGGGGTGTTCATACCCCGGGTCATCCAATGCCACCCTGCTGAAATTCAGGTTGCTGACGACCGCAGGCGAGTGGACCATGCTGCTGTCCTGCGCCCGAGGTCGCTGCGGTTGGGGGACGTGTCGCTGGACGGGTGTCTGAGTCCCCTCGTCGTGTGCGGTGGCGCTGCTTCTGTCACCCCCTAGCCGGGCCCGTGGCCTATGAGCTCCAAAGGGAGGGTCCTGTGCCCCTGGTTCCTCGCCTTCCTCCACGGCCCCCTCCAAATCGCCGAATTCGCCATCTGCCCCGGTGTCCTCCCCGTCATCCTCAGAGTTCCACAACACCATGGGTAGTAGGGAAGTACGGCCAAAGGACACTCGACGCCTGCCCCGGTGTGTTGTGGCCGGCGGAGGTCCCATGGCGCGGCCGCGCCCAGCCCAGGGCTGCGATGGTCGCTCCGTGGCTAGCTGAGCATGATAACGGTAGTACTGCGTGTTTTCATTCTCGTGCCCTGTCTGCTCAGGATACCGCGGCGGCCACTGTGGTCGTTGCTGCTGCTGCTGCGGTTGCTGCTGCTGCTGCTGCTGCTGCTGCTGCTGCTGCTGGAAACCCTGCTGCTGCTGAGAACCCTGCTGCTGCTGCTGCTGGAAACCCTGCTGCTGCTGGGAACCCTGCTGCTGCTGCTGCCGTTGCTGCTGCTGGAAACCCCCCTGGAGCATCTCCTGGCTGCGCCCGTCCCCCCCTTGTTCCAACCTGGAGTCTGGACTGTCTTCATCTGATGAATCTCTGCGGCCCTGGTCTCTGGATCGTGGGGAGCCTTCCGCAGGTCTCTCCAGAACCTCACCTGTACCTGTCCCTACTTGGACGTGCGGTGTTACCTCTACCACCTCTATACCTTGCTCGTGGTTGTCTGCCTGTTCTATCTCTCTGTTGACAGGTTCTCTCCGTTTTCGTGGCATGGTGCTCGTACCGATACCTTACACTGCAGGCAACACCTCCCCAGAAAGAAAGAGAGAGAGGGAGAGAGAGAGAGAGAAAGAGAGCAACCACGTACTATAGATCTTATATATGTAGGTCCTAGTACTACTCCCTGGTAATAGTCTCCTCTACTGTCTGCTAGGGCCAATGGTCACTTGAGAGAAGGTAACTGTAACTGCTGTCCCCTCCCCCTGACTGCTGATCGTGGGTGGCTTGGAGCATTCACAAGTGGTGTGCATCCCCTCAGGCAATGGCATGTGTTCCCTAACAAACCTATCTGCATCTGTAATGTTATCAAACCCCTTCCACCTGGCAATAGAGCCTTGGGACAATATCTTATCTTTAATGTGCTCCTCACAAGTCTTCCAGCTGTAGAATATAGCAGGTCTACCCTTATCCCCGTCATGAGCTACTGCATAGTAAGGAAATCCAGACTGTCCACCCTTGTTTATTGTACGTCGAGGCATGTTACATCATAGTCTGGCAGCGGCTTGCAAGCAGGAGAGAAAGGGGAAACCCAGGCTACCTCTAATGCAGTGACCTTAAACAAACGAGGAGAGAGCACGGAGTGTAGCACAGCACACGCCCCCAGCCTTCCGCGGCAAAGGGGCTATACAACGATTACACGGAGGTAAACACCGTCAACACAGTCGGCAACAGCCAGACGGTATTCACCCCCACAACAGGTAAAACAACGAATGGTCGTCGTCCGCAACTTCCATTCGCACCAACGACATTCACACCCTATAGAGGCACAACGTATAACGAGAACCCCTACGCGTGCGAACCCGGAGAGGAAGCGAGCACGCCAGCTAGCCTTCCACAGGCATCGCTTGCAAAGAAAGAATCCTAACTAGGGGACGTACCATCGTCGATGACGTAAATCCCTCCTGAGCTGGCCGCCACCCGGTGTCGTTGAAGGCAAGCCCTGGCCGCCACTGGATGTCGTTGAAAACAGGAGAGATGAGCGCTATCGTTGACAGCACCTCACCACAGGACTATTGCTAGCCCCGCCGAGTATCCCGGACTGGCCGCTTGCTGCCTAGGTCGTCGTTGAATCCCTTTACGGGCTGGCCGCCGACCTGTCAGCAATCGTTGAATTCCGGAACCTCTATCTACGCCAAGCACCGCCCTGGTTTCCTAACTGGCTACACTAGCTCTCTCCGCGAGAGTTAGCTAACCTTGCCGGCACATTTCCTCCGATAACCAGTGTTACGTCCCAGCCCAGACACCCCTAGCCTGAGCTACGTAGCGAAAGATCTACCATGCCGGAATTAGGAAGATTCAAGGTGGCCTAATGCAGATTGCGCTTCACGACGTGAGTCGTGAGATATCTGGCATCACGGCTTAATGCCAAGCTAATTAGTTCACACTTATAATGGCTAGCAATACCAATCACAAATGGATAATGCCCCGGGCTCAATGTGTAGGCGTATTCGCACTTATCATTCATTAAACCAAGAGGACGAGACTCTCGTCCTCGGACCAATTTCACCTAGGTCTGCCACTACGCTGGCAAGGGGCGCCGACATGGCGCCGACCTTCCAAAGCATGCAGTCCACACAAGATCCTCGGGTCGACATCGACCCTCGCCTACAGAATCCACGCATGAGTACAATATCTCAACTAGCTATAAAGTACGCAGCGCGGCGCGACTGCACCGGCCCCTAGAAGATACACGCATACAACAACCTAGGCCCAAAATAACTGGTCCGAATCACACAAACTGTCATAGTTCCATACAAAAGTCCTGACCAAGGGACAATTCCCAAATTAAGTCCCGAAATGAGTCCCAAAGTCCTACGGACCATGACAACAAGTCAAACTACATAATTTATTCCATTGTTACGTCCGTCCAAAAGGGCCGGGACGTAACACTCACCACTTTCACCAAATGCCATGTCGCCATTATATTGAGGAAAGCGAAGTATGCCCACTTAAAGCTGTGGTCTGCAGAACATTGACACAAAATATGCCGGCATGGTATTTCAAGCAATGAATGCTATGTGTCAGGCATCAATGTCTTTATTGTATCCAAATGTGGTTAGGACGGAGGTTTACATTGGTTGCTATTTTAAGACAATGGCGTATAACCAAACATTGCACACACTCAAGAGTGTACTTATGCTGAACTGGAAAGGAACAATAAACCCCAATAAGGTAGATATTTTTCTTTTACATTTTAATTTTTTATATACTAGTTTATATAATATTATATTATATTAATTATATTATGCTATATTATGTTATATGAAATAACATTAAAATTAACATAAAATTAAAATTATATATTAATTATAGTATATTATATAATTTATATTATATATTATATTCACGATGCTCTGTGTATTAATGAGATATCAGACACACCTACATCACATCGCCTTCGCCTTGATGTTTCCGTTGTATGGGTCCGGTCGGGCGTTGGTAGCTGGTCGACAACAATTCTACATTTCCTAAAAAAAAATGCGACCGTGCCTACATTCGAAGGCGCGCTGTGGCTGACCTGAACTAAAGGTGAACACCTCGGCGTCACTTGACCGGCCTAGGTTGACATTTCGGCAGAGTAACGCTGCTTAAAGGATCATTGCGTAGTTCGCGCGATTTGGCTCTTTATATATGTTTTTGGAGACGACGAGCAAGCATCCGATTGGTCAGCCAATTCCTGTCCAGTCCTCGGACAGTGTCCAATCCGGTGCTTGGGATCCAGAAAACGTGCTCGAGCCTGGCCACTCTGTCGCGGGCGCCGCGCTAGTGGCGTCGCGCCCAAACCTGACCAGGCCATAGGAAAGGGCGGGGGCGAATGCAAGAATTATTGTTATATCCTGACCTGTCCTGGGGAAGGTCCGGGGCGAATGCAAGAATTAATATACCTGCGTATGCAACCAACACGGCCGATCCACATACATAATCCGACTGAGCTGGACGGTACGGACCAAATTTCGGTGCAAATTGAGGCCCAAAAGCTATGTCGGCACGGTGCGCGCACCCCTTGCGGTAGTGGCCATGGCGACTGCCTTTAGACGAAACGTGACAAATCTGGCACGCGGAAAGCAGAAAAAATGCTCGATTGTTGGAGAAAATTAGTTACTGATTCTAATTTATGGCGGGATGGTTGCGATCTATAATGTCGCGGGCTTTTTTTCTTTGCCATCGGCAGGGGGGGTCCGGCCTGAATTTCTGTCGGGATGAATAAAGTATAATGGATGCCTGCCGGGTTGATTGTCGATTGTTGCCAGTTTTGATGGTCGTAAGGAAAGCTAGTTTAATGATGTTTCTAAAGCCGTAAAAATTCCCGCTGCTATCTTTACCTTTCCCGTCATTTTGCGGTAAGATAACATTAGCCCTGCGCGATGCGTACTGCCCAACCACTCCATGAAAGGGTGGACTTTCTTGTGCGCCTGGGCACGAATAAATGCCCGTTATGGTACGTTCTTGTGTTAAACGTCTTAAGCTAGCGTTTTCCTGCTTTCTTAGCTCGTTGAGCGTAAGCTTTTTGCCTTCTTTCCGGCCAGATGCAGCCAGAAAGTTGCGGGTCCTGGCGCTGCATCGCTGGATTCCTGGGTGTCTTTTAGCTAGTTAATCGTCTGTGACGTGGCTGGCTTTCTGCAGCGCGTGGCCCGCAACCTGTCGGGAAGGTGTAATGCTTTTATTTCCATGCTTCTCTGAAATTTCTTGTGCTTTATAGACAGTTGTGTTCGAGGAAATTCACGCGGTCTTCCTAAGCAGCGGCATCATTTTCCCCAGACACTGACGAGCTGGCACCTGTCTCGACAGTGCGCCTGGGCACGAATAAATGCCCGTTATGGTACGTTCTTGTGTTAAACGTCTTAAGCTAGCGTTTTCCTGCTTTCTTAGCTCGTTGAGCGTAAGCTTTTTGCCTTCTTTCCGGCCAGATGCAGCCAGAAAGTTGCGGGTCCTGGCGCTGCATCGCTGGATTCCTGGGTGTCTTTTAGCTAGTTAATCGTCTGTGACGTGGCTGGCTTTCTGCAGCGCGTGGCCCGCAACCTGTCGGGAAGGTGTAATGCTTTTATTTCCATGCTTCTCTGAAATTTCTTGTGCTTTATAGACAGTTGTGTTCGAGGAAATTCACGCGGTCTTCCTAAGCAGCGGCATCATTTTCCCCAGACACTGACGAGCTGGCACCTGTCTCCTAAAGAGAGCGGCTCGTGCTTGTTAGAAAGGAGGCAGTGTGCATTTTGCGGGACACAATGCTTTGGTGGCACATGCGTCAGGTAGGCTGTTCCAATGGTCTCTTCACCTTTCCCACTGAGTAAATGTTAGCATTTGTCATGCTAACCAGAGCAGCTAGCCACAGGTTGGCTGGATAAAAAGTCAGCTTATTTTCTCTTTATATACTGCGTGTGTGGTCCTCCACGTGTCCGGCTTGTTGGGCATTTTGGAAGAGGGTTTATAATGTGTTGTTGGGTGGAACAACTTGGTTGTTGGCACAAAATCACACATTATTAGCCTGAGATAGGCATGACATATGCTGCTCAGGCGTGTCGTCCTACCAGCCTTGTTGTTAAGGGTAGACTCACAAGGCTGGCTGTGCCGATGGAGGGGTGGGGCGTGCTAGCCCAGCCCCCCCCCACACCCACGCATGCATGCTAGCCCACCCCCACACCCACGCATGCATGCTAGCCCACACTCACACCCACGCATGCATGCTAGCCCACCCCCACACCCACGCATGCATGCTAGCCCCCCACACACCCACGCATGCATGCCAGCCCCCCCCACACCCACGCATGCATGACAGCCCCCCCCACACCCACGCATGCATGCTAGCCCCACACACACACCCACGCATGCATGCCAGCCCCCATACACACCCACGCATGCATGCCAGCCCCCCCCACACTTACGCATGCATGCTAGCCCCCCACACACACCCACGCATGCATGCCAGCCCCCCCACACACCCACGCATGCAGGCTAGCCCACCCCCACACCCACGCATGCATGCCAGCCCACCCCCACACCCACGCGTGCATGCCAGCCCACCCCTAGCTTGAGCGTGCTTGTAAAGTTTTTGCATGGTTTATTAAAATGAGTGGAATATGTATTTATTGCATTAAATGTTAATTTTATCATGAATGAAAATGGTCAACATTGCCGAAGTGCCCCTAAATTGCTCAATATTGTGTGCTCAAGAATTCAATGAGGATTGTCATCATGGAAACCCGCACAAATTCACGATTCCGGGCATGCATGTGAAAGTATCAAGAACAATTTTCAATTAAGAATGGTATCTCATTGTTCCATGAATCAATATGACTCCATGTACGTAGACAAGCCATGATGACCCCATGGGAGCCTAAATCCTCATCATTAAATACATAAATGCCACCCATGTACGTAGACGGGCCATGATGACACCAATGGAGCCTGAATCCTCATCATTTTGTTTTCTTTGACATCCATGTACATACGTAGGCCAGCCATGATGACACCAATGGGAGCCTGAATACTCATCATTAATTACATACATGCCATCCATGTACGTAGACAGGCCATGATGACACCATGGGAGCCTGAATCCTCATCATTTACTATTCCTTGACATCCATGTACGTAGACGGGCCATGATGACACCATGGGAGCCTGAATCCTCATCATTAAATACATAAATGACATCCATGTACGTAGACAGGCCATGATGACACCATGGGAGCCTGAATCCTCATCATTTACTATTCCTTGACATCCATGTACGTAGACGGGCCATGATGACACCATGGGAGCCTGAATCCTCATCATTTACTATTCCTTGACATCCATGTACGTAGACGGGCCATGATGACACCATGGGAGCCTGAATCCTCATCATTTTGTTTTCTTTGACATCCATGTACATACGTAGGCCAGCCATGATGACACCAATGGAGCCTGAATCCTCATCATTAATTACATACATGCCATCCATGTACGTAGACAGGCCATGATGACACCATGGGAGCCTGAATACTCATCATTTACTATTCCTTGACATCCATGTACGTGGACGGGCCATGATGACACCATGGGAGCCTGAATCCTCATGATTTACTATTCCTTGACATCCATGTACGTAGGCCAGCCATGGAGACACCATGGGAGCCTGAATCCTCCTCATTAATTACATACATGCCATCCATGTACGTAGACAAGCCATGATGACCCCATGGGAGCCTGAATCCTCATCATTTTTTTTTCTTTGACATCCATGTACGTAGACGGGCCATGATGACACCATGGGAGCCTGAATCCTCATCATTAATTACATAAATGACATCCATGTACGTAGACGGGCCATGATGACACCATGGGAGCCTGAATCCTCATCATTAATTACATACTTGCCATTCATGTACGTAGACGGGCCATGGAGACACCATGGGAGCCTGAATCCTCATCATTTACTATTCCTTGACATCCATGTATGTAGACAGGCCATGATGACACCATGGGAGCCTAAAAATTCCCGCTGCTATCTTTACCTTTCCCGTCATTTTGCGGTAAGATAACATTAGCCCTGCGCGATGCGTACTGCCCAACCACTCCATGAAAGGGTGGACTTTCTTGTGCGCCTGGGCACGAATAAATGCCCGTTATGGTACGTTCTTGTGTTAAACGTCTTAAGCTAGCGTTTTCCTGCTTTCTTAGCTCGTTGAGCGTAAGCTTTTTGCCTTCTTTCCGGCCAGATGCAGCCAGAAAGTTGCGGGTCCTGGCGCTGCATCGCTGGATTCCTGGGTGTCTTTTAGCTAGTTAATCGTCTGTGACGTGGCTGGCTTTCTGCAGCGCGTGGCCCGCAACCTGTCGGGAAGGTGTAATGCTTTTATTTCCATGCTTCTCTGAAATTTCTTGTGCTTTATAGACAGTTGTGTTCGAGGAAATTCACGCGGTCTTCCTAAGCAGCGGCATCATTTTCCCCAGACACTGACGAGCTGGCACCTGTCTCGACAGTGCGCCTGGGCACGAATAAATGCCCGTTATGGTACGTTCTTGTGTTAAACGTCTTAAGCTAGCGTTTTCCTGCTTTCTTAGCTCGTTGAGCGTAAGCTTTTTGCCTTCTTTCCGGCCAGATGCAGCCAGAAAGTTGCGGGTCCTGGCGCTGCATCGCTGGATTCCTGGGTGTCTTTTAGCTAGTTAATCGTCTGTGACGTGGCTGGCTTTCTGCAGCGCGTGGCCCGCAACCTGTCGGGAAGGTGTAATGCTTTTATTTCCATGCTTCTCTGAAATTTCTTGTGCTTTATAGACAGTTGTGTTCGAGGAAATTCACGCGGTCTTCCTAAGCAGCGGCATCATTTTCCCCAGACACTGACGAGCTGGCACCTGTCTCCTAAAGAGAGCGGCTCGTGCTTGTTAGAAAGGAGGCAGTGTGCATTTTGCGGGACACAATGCTTTGGTGGCACATGCGTCAGGTAGGCTGTTCCAATGGTCTCTTCACCTTTCCCACTGAGTAAATGTTAGCATTTGTCATGCTAACCAGAGCAGCTAGCCACAGGTTGGCTGGATAAAAAGTCAGCTTATTTTCTCTTTATATACTGCGTGTGTGGTCCTCCACGTGTCCGGCTTGTTGGGCATTTTGGAAGAGGGTTTATAATGTGTTGTTGGGTGGAACAACTTGGTTGTTGGCACAAAATCACACATTATTAGCCTGAGATAGGCATGACATATGCTGCTCAGGCGTGTCGTCCTACCAGCCTTGTTGTTAAGGGTAGACTCACAAGGCTGGCTGTGCCGATGGAGGGGTGGGGCGTGCTAGCCCAGCCCCCCCCACACCCACGCATGCATGCTAGCCCACCCCCACACCCACGCATGCATGCTAGCCCACACTCACACCCACGCATGCATGCTAGCCCACCCCCACACCCACGCATGCATGCTAGCCCCCCCACACACCCACGCATGCATGCCAGCCCCCCCCCACACCCACGCATGCATGACAGCCCCCCCCACACCCACGCATGCATGCTAGCCCCACACACACACCCACGCATGCATGCCAGCCCCCATACACACCCACGCATGCATGCCAGCCCCCCCCCACACTTACGCATGCATGCTAGCCCCCCACACACACCCACGCATGCATGCCAGCCCCCCCACACACCCACGCATGCAGGCTAGCCCACCCCCACACCCACGCATGCATGCCAGCCCACCCCCACACCCACGCGTGCATGCCAGCCCACCCCTAGCTTGAGCGTGCTTGTAAAGTTTTTGCATGGTTTATTAAAATGAGTGGAATATGTATTTATTGCATTAAATGTTAATTTTATCATGAATGAAAATGGTCAACATTGCCGAAGTGCCCCTAAATTGCTCAATATTGTGTGCTCAAGAATTCAATGAGGATTGTCATCATGGAAACCCGCACAAATTCACGATTCCGGGCATGCATGTGAAAGTATCAAGAACAATTTTCAATTAAGAATGGTATCTCATTGTTCCATGAATCAATATGACTCCATGTACGTAGACAAGCCATGATGACCCCATGGGAGCCTAAATCCTCATCATTAAATACATAAATGCCACCCATGTACGTAGACGGGCCATGATGACACCAATGGAGCCTGAATCCTCATCATTTTGTTTTCTTTGACATCCATGTACATACGTAGGCCAGCCATGATGACACCAATGGGAGCCTGAATACTCATCATTAATTACATACATGCCATCCATGTACGTAGACAGGCCATGATGACACCATGGGAGCCTGAATCCTCATCATTTACTATTCCTTGACATCCATGTACGTAGACGGGCCATGATGACACCATGGGAGCCTGAATCCTCATCATTAAATACATAAATGACATCCATGTACGTAGACAGGCCATGATGACACCATGGGAGCCTGAATCCTCATCATTTACTATTCCTTGACATCCATGTACGTAGACGGGCCATGATGACACCATGGGAGCCTGAATCCTCATCATTTACTATTCCTTGACATCCATGTACGTAGACGGGCCATGATGACACCATGGGAGCCTGAATCCTCATCATTTTGTTTTCTTTGACATCCATGTACATACGTAGGCCAGCCATGATGACACCAATGGAGCCTGAATCCTCATCATTAATTACATACATGCCATCCATGTACGTAGACAGGCCATGATGACACCATGGGAGCCTGAATACTCATCATTTACTATTCCTTGACATCCATGTACGTGGACGGGCCATGATGACACCATGGGAGCCTGAATCCTCATGATTTACTATTCCTTGACATCCATGTACGTAGGCCAGCCATGGAGACACCATGGGAGCCTGAATCCTCCTCATTAATTACATACATGCCATCCATGTACGTAGACAAGCCATGATGACCCATGGGAGCCTGAATCCTCATCATTTTTTTTTCTTTGACATCCATGTACGTAGACGGGCCATGATGACACCATGGGAGCCTGAATCCTCATCATTAATTACATAAATGACATCCATGTACGTAGACAGGCCATGATGACACCATGGGAGCCTGAATCCTCATCATTAATTACATACTTGCCATTCATGTACGTAGACGGGCCATGGAGACACCATGGGAGCCTGAATCCTCATCATTTACTATTCCTTGACATCCATGTATGTAGACAGGCCATGATGACACCATGGGAGCCTGAATACTCATCATTTACTATTCCTTGACATCCATGTACGTGGACGGGCCATGATGACACCATGGGAGCCTGAATCCTCATGATTTACTATTCCTTGACATCCATGTACGTAGGCCAGCCATGGAGACACCATGGGAGCCTGAATCCTCCTCATTAATTACATACATGCCATCCATGTACGTAGACAAGCCATGATGACACCATGGGAGCCTGAATCCTCATCATTAACTACATACATGCCATCCATGTACGTACACGGGCCATGATGACACCATGGGAGCCTGAATCCTCCTCATTAATTACATACTTGCCATTCATGTACGTAGACGGGCCATGATGACACCAATGGAGCCTGAATCCTCTTCATTTTTTTATGAGAGGATTCAGGTTACATAAATGCCATCCATGTACGTAGACAAGCCATGATGACACCATGGGAGCCTGAATCTTCATCATTATATACAAAAATGCCATCCATGTACGTAGACGGGCCATGATGACACCATGGGAGCCTGAATCCTCATCATTAACTACATACATGCCATCCATGTACGTACACGGGCCATGATGACACCATGGGAGCCTGAATCCTCCTCATTAATTACATACTTGCCATTCATGTACGTAGACGGGCCATGGAGACACCATGGGAGCCTGAATCCTCATCATTAATTACATAAATGCCATCCATGTACGTAGACAAGCCATGATGACACCATGGGAGCCTGAATCCTCATCATTATAAGTTGCAAATAAATGGAATGCGATGTAAATCAGAAAGCATGAAATGAACGTTGTGTTTATTGTTCTCATACGTTATTGTCGTTGCTGCATAATTCGTCTTCGTTGCGCATATATTCTATTGCGCTTGGCACCTTCATCAGTCTTGCTGAATATCCTACGTGGACATGCATTCCGTGTAGTTCAGTGCATGCCGCGTGTTAGATACTTCTAGAATCCTCTAGGAGGTACCAAGGCAGATGCGCATACATAATAGGCCGATAGTCGGCTCAGTCCTATTGACAGTACTACACCGGCCCTTGACCAGCCGGTGACGTGGAGGCCTGGGAGACGCCCACATATTCTACGTGGCGTTATCCCATTGGCGAGTACTAGTGAAGTACAGCCATTGGCCCAATACTACAATAAAGTATATTGTAGTAATCTGTACAAGATCCTCTATCTCTGAGGACCCATGTGGACCCTAGATGGGTCTCCAACCAACTCCAGCCATTCTTTCCCTTGTGAAAGTGATAAGGCTTAGATGTATTCATTGATGTTCGGCCGCACCTGGCCAGTTCACTTTCACATATGTGGGCAATGGGGACTCACTTGGGTCTTATGGAGTTTGCATCTCATCATTGCATGGTTGGTGTAACCTGCTGTAGGGAAAACCCAAATCTGAAGGAAAACCTCTTCTCCAGAGAGGACAAAACCTCCAGGGGGATAAAAACCTACAGGAGGAGCATTAGGCTCAGGCTCCCAGATTACTCCTCATGACAAGGGTTTCCCAGCCATCATGGACCGCAGCAACTGGTACCCATTAAGGGCCAGTCGTGGAAGCTTGGTCATAGCATCAGCAGGATTTGAGTGTCCTGGCAGATGTATGGTTATACAGTGGCTGGACAACTCCTTTGCCACAAGGTAGTCCAAGTCAGTAGTAGTGGCCCTCTCATTCTTGATAAAAGAGACCACGGGCTTATTATCACAATAAACCCTGACATCAATCACGGGTTGAGGTCTTATCTGACTCAGACACCATAAGAGTAGCTCTCTTATGTATATGGCATCGCGAATGCACATGGCGTATGCCCTGCACTCAGCGGTGTCAATGCCAGCAAACCGCCTCCTCTGAAGGTTACTGGACCAGTATACCAACGAGGGCTGTTTGCCTTCATTCCTGATGGTGATCAGGCATCCGGCTCTGGCACCAATCTTGTTGGCAGATCTAGACTCTTGGCTAGCATCTGTGTAGGCGTCTATGATGATGCGCCCATGCCAGTCTACACCGGACAACACCAAGTCAGGAGATTCATTGAGGCAGCTCTCCAGGCGCCTCCTTCCTTCTCCTACAACAACAGAGTCTGGCATCCTACTCTGTACTGCCAGGTCAGGGTTAGTTGTGGCAGCCAGCCAACCCAGTTGACCTTTAACCGTAGGGGCATTCTCCTCAGTTACTCTCTTGGGCAACTGAGTTATTACTTTTTCTTTATACCCCTTCGCCGATTGCAGCTTAAGATGCCATCCTTTGTCATCCTGGAAAAGGGTACAGCCAATGCCACAGTAAGGTACCTGGCTGTTTTTACTAAACCATGCTCTGGTACCAATAGGGGACTTGTCATTGAGCCTTTTATAGGTCTCATTCAACCATCCCTTGGGACCAATGCGTTGCATATCATCTCCATGTAAGGTAGCCCAGGTGGGTTGTCCTTTGGATTGCCCCACAAAGAGACAATAAGCAAGATGAGATTGTTGCATCTGACATCTCTCCTGGATGGCAGGAGCAATGGTTTCATACCAGATGACTGGACTGCTGACCAGTCCTTCCCAGCCCACTTTAGGCTGCATGTAGGGATGACCTACTTCAGCTATCCAGCATGCTGGGGTCTTAACACAACAGGGTCTTTGAGCTTGCCAAGTGGCTCTGGCCACCTGAGGATCACCATGCAAAAAGGCCCTGGTGAAGTCATCAATTTCTGCTCCATAATCCAAGCCATAGTCCAAAGCACCAAGGTACAGACTAAGAATAAGCCTGAGAACAGGATGTGACAGGCCAGGAGTGTACAGCTCCTCCTTATCAAAGTCTGTAGTACCATGGAACTGGGTCACGACTGGACGTGCGTTTGGTATGGGAGGCTCACCAAGCTTGCTCTTCATCTTGCATACAAAACGCAACTGAAGCATTTGAGCATTGGGTGGAGGTTCTGAAATGCCTTCAAAAACATCCAGCGTTTGCCACTCCTGGAGCGCACGCGCCAATGCTACTCGCCAGGCCTCAAGGCCAGCGAAAGTGTGACAATCCAGGTCTACATCATCAAAGGACATGGGGCTATGAGCAGCAAATGACCTTTTTGTGAGACCAAGAGAAGTCACACTGAGCTGGGCGGGTTCTACCAGCTCAGAAGCTGGGGGTATATCCCTTCCCCATTCTGCTCCTTTTATTGAACCGACACAGGCGGTCTTCCAATTTGCCTTCTGGAACATTTCAAGAGGCAAGAGACATCTGAATGATTCCAGAGGAATTGGGTCACAATGGGTTTTTAGGAGACTCTTTGTGTTATTGGGGCCATCAACAATGGTAACACCGGGAGTCACCAAGAATGGCTGGCCAATGAGAGTGGGTCCCTTATAGCCATCAACAACACAAAGTGTCAAAGACTCACCCAAGAATGGGATAGTGATATTCCCAAGAACTTGATGATCAGTGTTACCCGCAAAGTCTTGGACAATAGTCCATGGACTGGGTTCAAGGGAATACTTATCCAGCAAAGCATTAAAGGGCGAGGTGACAGAGACCTCTGCTTTGGTATCCACATCAAAGCCATCAAGGTCCATGCCCTTCTCTAGAAGAGAAGTTATTTTGGCAATCTTTAGTGAGGGCTTGAGCTTCTTTACAATATCCCGAAGCTCTTGAGGATTGCCTCTCTTGCCGAGCTGAGTGTTCAACCTGGACAACCCCTCCTCAGCTTGTCTTCCTTGGGCTGGAATCCCATCAGTCTCCAAGGGCAATGGCTTATTACCAGGGTAATTGGATCCAAGCTTTGGCTGTTCAGACTGAAATATGTTATCCACCTGCCCAGGGGTCTCAAGCCCATGTTCCAACGGCCGGAGCTTCCGGTGCTGATCAGACACCCTATTATCCAACAAGTCAGCTTCATCCATATCATCCTGTGATATCCCAGTCAATGTCTTAGGCTGAGCTTGCTGAGTAGTAGGCTCCAGTTGATGGGAGGCCGCCCTTTCTGGTAGTTGGAGTCCAGCCTGTTCACTGGCCAAAGGTGGACAGGAAAGATTGGGAGATCCAAGTGCCTCTTCAGGGGCCATAATTTCCAGGGGATTTTCTTGAACGTTCATTGGATCTCTCTTCAATCTATTCCAAGCCAGATGATAAGTGGTCCCATTCCAGACCACATCAGCAGTTTTCATCTCCAGGTCAACTGAGGTTATGGTCCCTGGACCCTGCCAATAACCACGTTTACCAGGAGCATTTTCTTTGTGGAAGATCACCTGGTCTCCCACCTCAAATTTTAATGATTCTCCTCTCTGTTTATCCTTTTCACAGAGATGAGCATACTGTGCCCACCTCTGCTTACTCCATGCCTGCATGATGTCATCAGGGTAGAGGCCACCTGCTAGTCCACGAGGTGAGACCAGCCGTGGAACACCACGCACCTTGATAGTATGAAAACGGTTGTTCATGGTGTTTTCCACTTTTGCAGCACCCAAACACCTGACAGCAAAAGTTGGTTTAAACATCTCAGGATAGTCCCCGGATATTACCAACTTCTTAAGCTCCTGTATATATCTGTCAACCTTGCCTTGGGCTTGGTGATCTTCACGACCCACAATCCTTAGGAAAGGCAGATCAGAGTATTTGGTCAGGCAGTTAAACTGCAAGTCCATCTGCAGCTTATGAATAACTGCAAACTTCTGCAGAATAACAAGAACTGCGGCATGGAGAGTATTCTCATCCCCTGCTGCCATAGGTTCAATTCCAATGTAGCCTGACCATTCATCCACAGCCACCAAGTAAGGCAATTGCCTGTAATTGGTGAAGTAGAGGATATCAGCTTGTAGATTACCCCTACCATCTGCAGGATGCTTTGCATGACGTTTGGAAGGCTTGTTAGCACACAATTGGCACACACAATGTTCTCTGACATCTTGATAAGCCTGCCAGAGAGCCTTGTTATTAATGGCTTGAACAAGCCTAATGGCATTGTTTCCATGGCCACAGGCATCATGCAAACTCTTAGCCAGAGTCCTAAGATTAATACAATCATTAGGCTCAGGCTCTTCAGGACATGGACGGGCATCCACGTTCCTGGCAGAGCAAGAGTCCAAGTTTTTATTATCAATATAACAAGGATTATTGCTCTGAGGAGCTTGACTGTTAACAATATCAATGGGTGCTTGGCTACAAACAGGAGCTGCACCACATGTATTGTTCACAGATACGTTGCTCACCTGGGCAACACCATGTGGCATCTGTCTACAACCAGGAGCAGATCCACATGTATTATTTACAGGAAGAGTTCCCTCTGGGGTACTCTTTTTATTCCAGGCATGGATAGGAATGCCACAAACAGGGGCACTTTTACTGCTGCTCACTGGGGCAGCTTTACGGTCAGTAGGGGTTACTGCTGGAGCCCCTACCACCTGGCAGGCCTCATCTGCCATGAGTCCACTCTCATCAGCATCCATAAGGACGCTGTAGGGGTTATATAAACAGAGAGGATCATCTAGTTTTTCTGCTGCTGCTTCCTCTTGCGGCCACGAGAGGTATTGCCACCCCGCGGCTGAGAAGCATCACCACCACGCGGCTGGGAAGCGTCACCACCACGCGGCTGAGAAGCGTCGCCACCACGAAGGGCACCGCTCTTGACGGCTTGGGAGATCTGCTGCAGCAGCTTGAGGACCTCCATCTGGGTATCCTTGGGTCCAGCGCCCGCCTTGCTCCTGCAGGCAGACGCATCATGTCCAGAATTGCCACAAGACTTGCACTTGCGAAAGTAGCAATCCTTAGCCAGATGGTTAGTCCTATTACAGAAAGTGCAGGGAGGGAAGGACTCAGAATTAGCGACAACCTTACCCTTACATGCGCGGCGTGTGTGCCCGGGCTGCCCGCAGTTGTAGCAGAAGATTTCCCGTTGCTGCTCCATCACCATGGCGACACGAGGCACCTCCGCGGCACCTCCTTCTCTGGAAACACGGGTTTGATTCGTCAGGAGCTCCTTGAGGTGAGCTCTGCATCGGTGAGTGTCGCACAGGTAACCGCGGCAGTTGGCGACCAAATTCCGCTTCTCGGATTCGGACAGAGCACAGTTTTGGATCCATCGGAGATTCACCGCCTCGTCAGGCCACCGGAGCCCCTGCTTCTCCAGCATGTCGTAGTAAGAGTTGAGGTGCTCGATGATGGTCTGCCCGGGCTTCGGCTTTGCATCTACAAATTCCTCGATCTCGTCGCAGGTTTTGGCAGTGATAGAACGAAGAAAAGTCTCCCTCGCTCGGCGCAGAAACTCGAACGGCGACCACCGCAGACGCTGTGCTCTATCCAGCAGCGAAATCCACTCTGGGTGGTTTTTCTCGCGGTCTCCCAGCGGGGTTCCACGAAGAAACTCCAGCCAGTCCGGAATGATGTCTCGGTTGCCCGCGAGCCTGCGGAAAAACGGCCCAAGAGAGCTTACAAAGCGATCCCGGTCTGCTTGAATAGCACCAGGCACCAGCGGGGCTGGAACCCATTTCTTGATTGCCGACAGCAGCTTCGCCTCTTGAAGCAAGGTCTCCCGCCGAAGCACTTTATCACGCGCACGCTGGTTGTCACTACTAGTACTTCCCTGCCCGCAGCCCTCCTCCCGGGGCTGGTCGGACATATTCTTATTGTCATCCCTGTGCTCGCCTGGGCCAGGGTCGACAGAAAATTGAGCCGGTCCGTGCTCACCAGGGCCAGACCTCTGCTCTGAAAGATTGTCGTCCGAAGACATTGCAATGAATACAAGTTGCAAATAAATGGAATGCGATGTAAATCAGAAAGCATGAAATGAACGTTGTGTTTATTGTTCTCATACGTTATTGTCGTTGCTGCATAATTCGTCTTCGTTGCGCATATATTCTATTGCGCTTGGCACCTTCATCAGTCTTGCTGAATATCCTACGTGGACATGCATTCCGTGTAGTTCAGTGCATGCCGCGTGTTAGATACTTCTAGAATCCTCTAGGAGGTACCAAGGCAGATGCGCATACATAATAGGCCGATAGTCGGCTCAGTCCTATTGACAGTACTACACCGGCCCTTGACCAGCCGGTGACGTGGAGGCCTGGGAGACGCCCACATATTCTACGTGGCGTTATCCCATTGGCGAGTACTAGTGAAGTACAGCCATTGGCCCAATACTACAATAAAGTATATTGTAGTAATCTGTACAAGATCCTCTATCTCTGAGGACCCATGTGGACCCTAGATGGGTCTCCAACCAACTTTATATACAAAAATGCCATCCATGTACGTAGACGGGCCATGATGACCCCATGGGAGCCTGAATCCTCATCATTAATTACATAAATGCCATTCATGTACGTAGGCCAGCCATGATGACACCATGGGAGCCTGAATCCTCATCATTAATTACATACTTGCCATTCATGTACGTAGACGGGCCATGGAGACACCATGGGAGCCTGAATCCTCATCATTTACTATTCCTTGACATCCATGTACGTAGACGGGCCATGATGACACCATGGGAGCCTGAATCCTCATCATTTACTATTCCTTGACATCCATGTACGTAGACGGGCCATGATGACACCATGGGAGCCTGAATCCTCCTCATTAATTACATAAATGCCAACCATGTACGTAGACGGGCCATGATGACACCATGGGAGCCTGAATCCTCATCATTACTTACATAAAGGCCATCCATGTACTTAGGCCTGGCAGCCATGGAGACACCATGGGAGCCTGAATCCTCCTCATTAATTACATAAATGCCAACCATGTACGTAGACAAGCCATGATGACCCCATGGGAGCCTGAATCCTCATCATTTACTATTCCTTGACATCCATGTACGTGGACGGGCCATGATGACACCATGGGAGCCTGAATCCTCATCATTAAATACATAAATGCCATCCATGTACGTAGACGGGCCATGATGACACCCTGGGAGCCTAAATCCTCATCATTAATTACAAAATCGCCATCCATGTACGTAGACGGGCCATGATGACACCATGGGAGCCTGAATCCTCATCATTTACTATTCCTTGACATCCATGTACGTACACGGGCCATGATGACACCATGGGAGCCTGAATCCTCATCATTTATTTTTCTTTGACATCCATGTACATACGTAGGCCAGCCATGATGACACCAATGGAGCCTGAATCCTCATCATTAATTACATACATGCCATCCATGTACGTAGACGGGCCATGATGACACCAATGGAGCCTGAATCCTCATCATTAATTACATAAATGCCAACCATGTACATACACGGGCAATGATGACACCATGGGAGCCTGAATCCTCATCGTTTTTTTTTTCTTTGACATCCATGTACATACGTAGGCCAGCCATGATGACACCAATGGAGCCTGAATCCTCATCATTAATTACATACATGCCATCCATGTACGTAGGCCAGCCATGATGACACCATGGGAGCCTGAATCCTCATCATTTACTATTCCTTGACATCCATGTACGTAGGCCAGCCATGATGACACCAATGGACTCAGCCTGAATCCTCATCATTTTTTTTATGAGAGGATTCAGGTTACATAAATGCCAACCATGTAGGTAGACAAGCCATGATGACACCATGGGAGCCTGAATCCTCATCATTAATTACATAAATGCCATCCATGTACGTAGACGGGCCATGATGACCCCATGCCAGGAGCCTAAATCCTCATCATTAATTACATAAATGCCATCCATGTACGTAGACGGGCCATGATGACCCCATGCCAGGAGCCTAAATCCTCATCATTAATTACAAAATCGCCATCCATGTACGTAGACAAGCCATGATGACACCATGGGAGCCTGAATCCTCATCATTAATTACATACATGCCATCCATGTACGTAGACAAGCCATGATGACCAAATGGGAGCCTGAATCCTCATCATTAGTTACATAAATGGATGGCATGTATGTAATTACATAATGATGAGGAATCAGGCTCCCATGGTGTCATCATGGCCCGTCTACGTACATGGATGGCATTTATGTAATTAATGATGAGGATTCAGGCTCCCATGGTGTCATCATGGCCTGTCTACGTACATGGATGTCTCAGAAAAAAAATGATGAGGATTCAGGCTCCCATGGTGTCATCATGGCTGGCCTACGTACATGGATGTCAAAGAAAAAAAAATGATCAGGATTCAGGCTCCCGTGGTGTCATTATGGCCCGTCTACGTGTTGTTGGCATGTATGAAATTAATGATGAGGATTCAGGCTCCCATGGTGTCATCATGGCTGGCCTACGTACATGGATGTCAAAGAAAAAAAAATGATCAGGATTCAGGCTCCCATGGTGTCATCATGGCTGGCCTACGTACATGGTTGGCATTTATGTAATTAATGATGAGGATTCAGGCTCCATTGGTGTCATCATGGCTGGCCTACGTATGTACATGGATGTCAAAGAAAAAAAAATGATGAGGATTCAGGCTCCCATGGTGTCATCATGGCTGGCCTACCTACATGGTTGGCATTTATGTAATTAATGATGAGGATTCAGGCTCCCATGGTGTCATCATGGCTTGTCTACGTACATGGATGGCATGTATGTAATTAATGATGAGGATTCAGGCTCCATTGGTGTCATCATGGCCCGTCTACGTACATGGATGGCATGTATGTAATTAATGATGAGGATTCAGGCTCCATTGGTGTCATCATGGCTGGCCTACGTACATGGATGTCTCATAAACAAAATGATGAGGATTCAGGCTCCCATGGTGTCATCATGGCCCGTCTACGTACATGAATGGCATTTATGTAATTAATGATGAGGATTCAGGCTCCCATGGTGTCATCATGGCTGGCCTACGTACATGGATGGCATGTATGTAATTAATGATGAGGATTCAGGCTCCATTGGTGTCATCATGGCTGGCCTACGTACATGGATGTCTCATAAACAAAATGATCAGGATTCAGGCTCCCATGGTGTCATCATGGCTGGCCTACGTACATGGTTGGCATTTATGTAATTAATGATGAGGATTCAGGCTCCATTGGTGTCATCATGGCTGGCCTACGTATGTACATGGATGTCAAAGAAAAAAAAATGATGAGGATTCAGGCTCCCATGGTGTCATCATGGCTTGTCTACGTACATGGATGGCATGTATGTAATTAATGATGAGGATTCAGGCTCCATTGGTGTCATCATGGCCCGTCTACGTACATGGATGGCATGTATGTAATTAATGATGAGGATTCAGGCTCCATTGGTGTCATCATGGCTGGCCTACGTACATGGATGTCTCATAAACAAAATGATGAGGATTCAGGCTCCCATGGTGTCATCATGGCCCGTCTACGTACATGAATGGCATTTATGTAATTAATGATGAGGATTCAGGCTCCCATGGTGTCATCATGGCTGGCCTACGTACATGGATGGCATGTATGTAATTAATGATGAGGATTCAGGCTCCATTGGTGTCATCATGGCTGGCCTACGTGCATGGATGTCTCATAAACAAAATGATGAGGATTCAGGCTCCCATGGTGTCATCATGGCCCGTCTACGTACATGAATGGCATTTATGTAATTAATGATGAGGATTCAGGCTCCCATGGTGTCATCATTGCCCGTGTACGTACATGGATGGCATTTATGTATATAATGATGAGGATTCAGGCTCCATTGGTGTCATCATTGCCCGTGTACGTACATGAATGGCATTTATGTAATTAATGATGAGGATTCAGGCTCCCATGGTGTCATCATGGCCCGTCTACGTACATGGATGGCATGTATGTAATTAATGATGAGGATTCAGGCTCCATTGGTGTCATCATGGCTGGCCTACGTACATGGATGTCTCATAAACAAAATGATGAGGATTCAGGCTCCCATGGTGTCATCATGGCCCGTCTACGTACATGAATGGCATTTATGTAATTAATGATGAGGATTCAGGCTACCATGGTGTCATCATGGCTGGCCTACGTACATGGATGGCATGTATGTAATTAATGATGAGGATTCAGGCTCCATTGGGGTCATCATGGCTGGCCTACGTACATTGATGTCAAGGAATAGTAAATGATGAGGATTCAGGCTCTATTGGGGTCATCATGGCTGGCCTACGTACATGGATGTCAAGGAATAGTAAATGATGAGGATTCAGGCTCCCATGGTGTCATCATGGCAGTTAGTCTAAGTCTCCCGCCTGTAGCCTAAGTGGACACGTGCCAGCACCGCCGGCGCCCAATTGGGTACTGGGACGGTGCTGGGCTAGAACAGTCGTGGCATGGACACGTGGCTGTACTCAGTATGTGATGAGCCGGTACCTCAGTACCGGGACTGTAGTTGTCATGTTAGGACTGACTAGATCAGGTTGTAACTGATAGGTTAGTCCGTCCAGGATCAGTAAGTTAGTTTAACTTACGCAAAGTCTGGCCAGCCATCGTTGACGGCTGGCCAGCAGTATATGTGCCACATTATCCTAATGCCAAGGTGTCTCGTCGTTCAAGCACACACACGCCATTTGGCAGTGCCCAAGCATTCCAAGCTTTGTGTTGCATAACTTGCATTAAAAACTCCAAAAACATACACACAACAGAACGACGAGCGTTCATTTCGCGAACAAAAACAACCCATTCCATTTTTCTACCTCCAGTTTTTTTTTGAAAAATGTCTAACCCAAATGCGAACAAGGGTAAGGCTCCAATGCGACCAAGGAGCCGGTCCAGCACTCCGACGTCTTCATCGTCGGGAACGTCCGACTCGGAGCTTGCCGCCCAGGCAGAGATTGAGCGGGCGGCGAGGAGCTTCAATCAGTCTATGGAGGCTGACCCGACGTCGTCGGACACCTCTTCATCGGGCCACTTGTCCGATGGTTCGTACAGCAGCGTGGTGCTGCGAGTGCCCCTGTATCCGCAGGGGAGGGGATCCACGTGTTAAATTACGGAGGAGGAGGAAAGATCTTTGAGCCGTTTCGACCTCAATATATATTGTATTAATGATTAAATTGCGTAGTGACAAAAGACATGGCCAACAAGGCCTTCCCAACAAGGGAATCGACCCAACAAGGGTGACGACTCCGACCAACAAGGTCTTTCCAACAAGGAATTCCCAACAAGGGTGTGAGTTGGACCAACAAGGTAAATTTCATTAGAAAATAGATTACGTTTTTATATCTTGTGTCGACCAAGGCATTGATGCTGAAAAGATGTCGATAAGATGCCGATAAGGTGAACTAGATGCCGATAAGGTGTCTCGAATGTTCTAGAGCATCATCGAGAAGATAAGGTTCAGGAATATTCGATAAAGGTGCCGACACCCTGATGAGTGTCTACATGTTCGAGCTGTACTGTCGTTCGGCACAACCTTTTTATATGATAACTGTCGACTAAACAAATTCGTCACAAATTCTACATAGCATCGTCAAAACATTGCAAATATTTAGAAACAATTCCGGTGAAGAGTTAGCTGATCTAATTGCAAAGGGTAACACTCGGTTCCCTGGCTACCAACGATCAGGTTCTTGACCAAAAGTACGTCAAATGTCATCCTAATTGCTAAAGTGACAAATAAATGCCACCCGCTACCAACGGATGAAAAAGTATTGTAGTCCAGAAGTAAAAAAAGTTGTCACACGTGGCAAACAGTGCCAGATTTTCTGACAGGCCCCTCACTAGTGCAGCCACGTTTCCAAAGTCAGGGTGGCCTGGGTTGGCCCAGGACCAACGCACCCGTTACATCAAAACGCAAACCCCGGTGGGAGTTCCGTCGCCTCCTGGTTGAGAGTGAGATTGGCCAAGTCCTCAGAAAGGTTGGCAGTACCCTTCTGACCCCGGCGCAGCTCAGGATGAAGATCCCAACACTTGTCCTTGGTGTGGCCCAGCCTCTTGCAGTGTGGGCAGGGGGGCCCCTTCACCACCTTAGTGGCAAAGACCGTTTCGTCCAGAGGTCCTGAGCAATGGGGACATGACGTTGGCATGGGAGTGCTTTCCGTGTTGTAGACACCAGTGGTGGCCCCTGAGGACCGATCTCCAGGATGAGCACGGTGGATGCGCAGATGGTCTTCTGCTCGGAGGACAGCCGCCTTGTAATCTGCCCAAGGAAGGTCGGCGGGCAGGTTGTAAGCAGACAGTACCGGACCGTATTGCGCAGGCAGACGACGTCGGTGGGTGGTCACGAGGATCGACTCATGCAGACGGTTAGCGGACAGCAGGTTGTATTCCTTGAACTTGCGTTCCGTGGTGTTGATGTTAGCCACGACTTGGTCGCCAGGAATCGACGCAGTAGACAGGAGTTTATCCAAAGTGGTGGCTTGGTAGGCCGCTGTTGTTTCCGTGTGTCCATAGACGTCACACAAGATTTTCCAGGCCTCGTGGAAATACTTGTGGGGAGCTTGAGCGGCGTGGAGCAAGGCTGTGCCATCCAAAGCCGCGACCAGACTTGCATAGCCGAGCTTTTGCTGCTTTTCGACCAGAGGTGCCTCCCCTCTCAGGGCTGCATCATAGCCGATGGCGTCGTAAAGGCCCTCAACTTTGATTTTAAAAAAAAGGGGAACTGCTTTGGATCTGAGCCATTGAATGATAGACCTCGCAGCGCAGTCAATACAGTGTTTTCCTTAATTTCTCGGGCGGCAGCTGGCGCAGCCATGATGATTCGGGTGTCGCTGGAGCTTGGAAAGTTCCAAAAAATGGTGTGCAAGGTCCCTCAAAGATATTGCTCGTGTGTTTACCAGATTTTGCAGACGACTGATAGAGAAAAAAGGGTGGTTGAACCACCGACAATGGAAAAATTCCGCGCGTAGGCCTTGCAAAAGCCACTTGATGTAGGTGTGCTCCTCGAAAAAATCTGGAAAGATTCTGGAAATGTCTGTGAAAACGACTTTAGCTCTCTCCCAATATTCGCCGAAAGATTCGCCCTGCAGCCGGGAAAGCTGTACTGCCGAGAATAGACGCCGAGATTCACGCGGAAACCACGGATTCATAAAAAATCTTGGTGCAGGCAGGGCTCTGGATGGGGACGTCTTGAAACGCAGGCTCACGACTGTCGACCAGCGGCGTCCGGGCTTCGTCAGGCAAATACAAGTTATGAAATCTTGCCGTTTACCAAATATTTAACCAGAAAAAGCTTTCTGGCCAGGTGCGCAGGCCAGGTGCGCAGGCCAGGTGCGCAGGCCAGGTGCGCAGGCCAGGTGCGCAGGCTAGGTGCGCAGGCCAGGTGCGCAGGCTAGGTGCGCAGGCCAGGTGCTGGTCGGCTGCTGCAGGACTTCAACGACGAAATGTTGTACGCGTAATTAATATTGGAGTCGGCCGTGGCCCCTCGCTTTCGATACCATGTTAAATTACGGAGGAGGAGGAAAGATCTTTGAGCCGTTTCGACCTCAATATATATTGTATTAATGATTAAATTGCGTAGTGACAAAAGACATGGCCAACAAGGCCTTCCCAACAAGGGAATCGACCCAACAAGGGTGACGACTCCGACCAACAAGGTCTTTCCAACAAGGAATTCCCAACAAGGGTGTGAGTTGGACCAACAAGGTAAATTTCATTAGAAAATAGATTACGTTTTTATATCTTGTGTCGACCAAGGCATTGATGCTGAAAAGATGTCGATAAGATGCCGATAAGGTGAACTAGATGCCGATAAGGTGTCTCGAATGTTCTAGAGCATCATCGAGAAGATAAGGTTCAGGAATATTCGATAAAGGTGCCGACACCCTGATGAGTGTCTACATGTTCGAGCTGTACTGTCGTTCGGCACAACCTTTTTATATGATAACTGTCGACTAAACAAATTCGTCACAAATTCTACATAGCATCGTCAAAACATTGCAAATATTTAGAAACAATTCCGGTGAAGAGTTAGCTGATCTAATTGCAAAGGGTAACACTCGGTTCCCTGGCTACCAACGATCAGGTTCTTGACCAAAAGTACGTCAAATGTCATCCTAATTGCTAAAGTGACAAATAAATGCCACCCGCTACCAACGGATGAAAAAGTATTGTAGTCCAGAAGTAAAAAAAGTTGTCACACGTGGCAAACAGTGCCAGATTTTCTGACACCACGCCTGTGGTCAACAGGCCGAGGGGTCCTCCTTACGCCCCGACAGCTGCAGCGGCGGGGGTTGGACCTTCGGCACCTCCTGCAGAGGAGGAGTCCATGGAGCTGTATGGGCTCCAGCCTGGTTCCTCAGCCGAGGAGCAGGACGACGCACGCTCGCGGCAGGTGGCCGCGGATGAGGGCCTCGCTAGGGCGATGGCTGAGCACGAGGAGCGGGAGCTTCGGCGCGCGGACACGCACGCACGTGCTCGCGCCCAGCAGAGGGCGGATGCTGAGAACGTGCGCCGGGCGTTGTTTCACAGCAGTGAGCTGGCTTCTGGCGAGGAGCAGTTTGAGGTGAAGCGTCGGGGGGACCTTGCATGTTTTAAAAGCTTGCGTCGGTCTCGTGAGCCGAAGGTACACCTAGGTGTGCATCAGGAGTCGGAGTTCTCTTTGACAGGTCCGTCGGGGGCATCTGCTGAGGACGAGATCCTCATGACCCCGGCAATGACGGCGCGGGAGCGTGAAGCGCAGAAGCGCATGGAGACGTTCAACGCCGACAAGCAGCGTCGGCAGGCGCGGAGGGCCGCGGCAGAGGCCAAGAAGGAGCGCGAGCATGCGGAGCGGGTGAGGCAAATCGCGCTGACGGAGCGCATCAAGCTCAAAATGTCGATCACCCAGGTGCGCCGGGACCGGATGGTCCGCGAACTCAGGGTGTGGAAAAAGGCGCAGGCGATGAAGCTGCAGCACATGGCTGAGATGGAGGCGCCTGGCAGGCCGGAGGCGCAGGAACGTTACAGACGCTCGCTGGCACGGTGGGAAGCCAATGTGGGAAGGATGGAGCAGCGCATCCTGAAGCAGCGACGACGCATGCTCAAGCATGCACGTAAGACAGCGGTGAGGGGACCGCTTGGTGAAGCGGTGAGAGTCGAGTTTGGCCTTGGGCCGGATGAGGATGTTTCTGCAAGCCAAATGTTTTATTATTTGTCGCAGCCTAAGAAGACCATCACCAACCGTGATGGCACTGCCGCACGCACGCGTGTTTACAGGCAGCCTGGTGAAGCCGGACCGTCTAACCTGTCCAACAGGGAGGACCTCATTGATCAGCTTCAGCTGGCGCAAGCCATGCTGGAAGCAGATACCCCGCTGTCTCCAGGCGAGCAGGCGACGTTGGCCGACACGGTGGCCAGGCTAGTGGCATCGCTGAAGCCGGCCAAGCGAAGGGCGCAGGCAGAGGCATGCGCACCCCAGCCAAAGCGGAGGAGGGACGAGGGGGCGGATGACGGGGAGAGGGGGGGAACCAGGGCGGGGCAGGACACGGCACGCAGGAGTCTGCACCAACACGGCACGAGGGCGGGGAGCGGCAGCAGCAGCAGCAGCGACAGCAACAGCAGCAGCAGCAGCAACCGCCAACTGCAGGAACGACAACAACCTCCAACATGGCCTTGACTAGGCCCAGGTTTGATCCAAAAAAGAAAGAGGACAAGCTAGTGTTTCCGGGTTTGCCAGAGGGCCATACCCAGGACGAAGCTAGGGAGTGGTTGTTTAAGTTGTCACATGCATATGCTAGCGACAATGTCCGTGATTGGTTTGCCTCTCTACGTGCGTCCACACCCATCCATCAATCTGCCAAGCCTATCCAGCAGTTGGTACAATTGTACCAAAAGCGTGCCAGCAGCGGGGTAGACGTGGCAGAAAATGTGTTGTGGGCGCAGTTCATGGTTGATCTTAGGGCACTTGTTACCACGGGGGAGCACTTAGAAGTGCTTAAGGGCTTCCAGTGGATAGAGGCCTATAAGGTCAATAAGCGTGACTATGTGAGTGACAACAAAAAATATGTCATGTACATAGAGGGAGATGAGGAGCTGAAGAAGCTCAATGCCAAGTACCTAGTACACCTATGGCTACAAAAGGCAGAACTGGACCCCACCACCCTGTCAGTAATCCTGGCAGGTCTGAAGGATAAGTGGGAGGACTTCAGGAAGGCAATGGCCTATGTGCAGCAATGCCTAGAGCCGTTTGCTGCTGCAGCCAAGGAGGGAAAGGTGAAGCAGGTAAAGGGGGAGGAAGCCTCAGGTACGGGGCTCTCCAAGAAGCAGATGCAGTCGCTGGTAGCCCAGGTAAAGGCGGTAATGGGGGGGATAAAAACAAAAACAACAAAAGTGGGGGAGGTGGAAACAAGGGGGGGGAAAGAACAATAACAATAAAAACAGAAAACAAAGTGGGGGAGCTAGCAAGCCAGGGGGTGCTAAGCCAGCAGGGGGGGACAAGAGGTTGCCTCATGACCCCACCAAGCATTGCACTAGGTGCCTTTGTAAGGGGCACCTAAAAGATGACTGCTGGAAAGGCAAACCCGACTATGGTTCTGACGTTGATGTTTGTCCTGGATGCTGGAAAACACGTCACCCCATTGCAGCAGGAGCGCGCTGCACGGCACCCAGGCACAACAAGACCACGCCAGGGCGCTACAACCGCGCGGGGGCGGCAGACCAGGGTGACACCTGTAAGCTACCCTCACCATTTTTCACAAATGGTTTCCTGTTACCTTCTGTCTGCCAAGTGTTGCCTGAGTGTGATGATGTGGATTGGGAAGTGGCATATGACATGACACTGTCACACATGATGCGTGACCCACCATAGCTTCCCTTAGTGCAGCAGCAGAAAAGGTAATCACGTATGGTGCTCTAGCAGAGCAACTGCACAAGGTTATGGGCCATGAGGCTGTGGCTGAAAGGCTAGCCAATAAAATACAAGGCCATGATCTGGAACAGATGTGCAGGCACGTACGTAAGCACTGTGAGCAATGTCAGCTATATGCTCCTAAGCCCAGAAAATGGCATGTGGCCACACCACCACTGGCTAGAGGCAAACTGGTTGGGGATGTTATACACGTGGTGAAGGACACGGTATACTACCTAGTCATAAAGGATGCCTGGTCAAGGTTTGTGGTAGTGGAGCCCCTGCCTGGGATGGATAAAGAGCAGCTGCACAGAGCTTTACAGATAGCCTTGGCACGTTTTCACCCCATTGAAAAAGTAATGCTGGATCAGCAGTTTCTCTGCATCCAGGACAGGAATGACCTGCCCAAGATAGAAGTGTCTGGGGCTCAAGATCATGAACGTCAGGGGTTGGTAGAACGTACCATGAGAGCCATCAGGGATGTGATAAGAAAAATGCCATCCAGGTTGGCTGACTCTGGTAGCTATGCTGACAGGGCATCTTGGGCAGCAGGGGTGACTACCCAGCTAAACGCCAAACCAATAATGTCCTCACCTTTTGGGGAAATCACCCCAACTGGCCTTCAGTCAGGCAGCTATGCTTCAGAGGTACACACTCACTACAACACACAAAGGCAGCACTTAGCCAAGTTGCTGGCAAAGAAAGACAAAAACAATGCCAGGCCTGTGTTTGAAGTGGGGGACCATGTGTTATTTTTCAGAGAGGGTGACAGAGGAAGAGCACACTCTGCCAGATGGCACGGTCCAGCTGTAGTCACCAAAATTCATGAAGAAGGGACTGCAGTCACTATACAACATGACAGAGAGCGTGTGGTCAGCAAGCATAGACTCAAGCTTTATTACCCACCACTGGCAGACGTGTCAGGGGTAGAATTCTTGGACATGGATTCAGAGCAGGAGTCTGGTGGATTGATCTCACCCAATGAATTGGCTAAGGACGTCATTGATGCAAGCACTAGCACCACAGTAGAAGCTCCTGTGTTCCTCAGTAGTGCAGCCCCACTACAACCCAATAGTCCACCTGGGCAGGAGGACGGTGCACAGGGTGAGCAGCAGGTAGCACCTCCCTCACACCTGGAGGAGTCACAAAAAGAGCAGATCCTGTCGTTCCCAGGAAGTCATTTGCTGAGATTCTTAAGGCCTTGCACAAGGCACACAACACTAAAGCAGTTGTGGCAACAGGTACAGCACAGGTCAATGCTGTAGGGGATGCAGGTCAAGATCCTAGTATTTTGGCTGTAGACACCCAAGCACAGGTGAGTATCATCAGTGCAGAAGCTGTATCTGGTCTGAAAATGAAGGCCTCACCATGGGCTAGAGTGTCAGATTTTTCAGGCAAAACCAAAATGCAGGTCAAAGGTCAGGTGAGCATTCAAATCTTGGGTATGCCCACTCCATTTCAGGTGGTTGAGGGTTACTCAGGGAATGCCCTGTTAGGGGAACCTTTTGTATCTTACCCTGGTGTTGTCATCTCAGCTGGGAGGTTGAGTGTGGCAGGGGTAGGACAGGTGCCTCTAGATCATTTTAAAATCCCTTTGAGCCAGATTAGCACTGGGTTGGATGCTGCCATCAATGCAGTTAAGCCCAAGTACCTCCCAGGTCAGGAACCGTGTGTGGAGGACCTCATACACTCTCAAAAGCTACACCCTTCAGCGTTTGGGCTTGGTAGATGGGATGTTGCATCCATGTCTCCCCTGTCCTATGATGATATTGTACGGGACTGCCAGACGCAGATTGGGTTTCTTAAGTGGCTGGAGGCTTTTACCAAAGCCAGGGAGGAGTGGGTTGTTCCAGATGCACGTAGTCCCACACACACACCACCTGTGACTCCTCTTGATGCTATGCCAGCTGGGCCAAGAAGCTAAGGTTAAAGTTTGTGTGCAAGCATAAACCTCAGGCTGATGGGGGACCACCCATTTTCCATGCTAGGCCATGTGTTACTGAGTTCAGGGGCTCTACAGAGCTGACAGAGGCTGAGCTTTATACTCCTGGTATTCAGCAAACGTCTCTCAAGGTGTTGCTTTCCTTGTTTTTGCATCAGCTTAATACAGGGAAGGATTATGTGTGTAAAGCCACAGATATCAAAAGAGCCTTTCTAAAGGGGGACCCTGCCATAGCACAGCAGGTCTGGAGAGGTCAGGTATACGTGGTGAATACTCCTAAGGTGTGGCACAGGGATATTGTTCAACCCTTGTTGAGGCCAAACCTGGGGGTTGAAGGGTTGCAGTCAGCTCCAAAAATTTTTAGGCTGTCTGCACAGGAGGTATTCATGAAGCTAGGGGCCACCTATGATGACATTGACCCTTGCCTGTTTGTCATCCCACACCCTGATGGAATGATGATGTTTGTCTGGCATGGGGATGATCAGTTAATCTCAGGTCCTAGAGCTGCAGTGGATGCTTTCATAGCTCAGGTGTCTGCCAGTTTTGAGATTGGCAAGCAGCTAGAGCTGGGCAAGGAGCCAGTCAAGTTCTGTGGCATGATGCTTGAGTTGCTGCAGCAGCAGGGCAGCTGGGTTTGTTCCATGCAGGCCTCTGCTGAATACATTAAGTCTTGTCTGGATGTCCTGCCTGTTCACATCACCCCTGACATGTGCCCTACCATTAGAGGCAAGCTTGGTTGGCTATGTGCTACATGTGCACCCCACCTGGCTTTTGTGAGCAGGGTAGATGATGAGGTACTACAGGAGGTAGGAGCACGGGCAATCAAGCAGTTGTTGCATGATGGTCCACCTTTGATGCTTCACTCACTGGACCTGTTTACTCCCATTCACATCACGTGCATGATGGATAGTTCAATGGAGTCCAGGGTAGTTACCAAGGTTCAAGCCAGAGAGGCTGGATTGTTTTTCCTGCATAACCAAGGTGGGAAGAAGTCACTAGTCTCCTGGTTCAGTAGATTGCACAAGAGGAAAGCTGTGAGTAGCAATGTAGCTGAATGCAGGGCTGTGGTATCTTCTGTCTTGCATGCAAGGTATCTCAATCACTTGCTGGTCTGGCTTCAACACCAGGCTGGTAGCTCTGCAGGAGTGAAAGCACATTTGCTGACTGACTCTCAATCTATCATCTCTTTCCTTGCCAATCCTTTGGCTGTACACTCGGACCTGGATTGGATTGTGCTAAAACAGGAATGCAAGTACCTGGAGTCTAAAGCCCACGTCAGGGACAAAGACAATGCTGCAGATGCACTGACCAAGGTGCCACAAGCAGCAGGACCACAATACCAGGTCTTGTATGGGTTGATGAACCCTGGTTACAGTCTGAAGTGACTGGCACATTGTACATGTTAGCCCATGACCCCCTGCCTAATACTGCAGCTGAAAGGCTGCAGTGGCAGCTGGGTAGTTTTCTGACAGTGAGAAGCACTGGTCTAGAAAGTTGGGACATGATGAATGTGTTATTTATTGAATAAAATTTTGTGAGACACTTGTTTGGATGACCATGACATGCTGGGGCCTGGAGCACCCATCTCACTCAGTTAAGAAACCATGCTTGAGACATGGGGCCTTTTTAATGCATCTCTTGTACATGTGTGAGGTGACCTTTGGGTCCTAGTAGGTTATCTGACAGTTTTTTAAGGCATTGGGAATGGCTGCGTCCATTTGATGGCTATGTGTGTTTCTGTTGAAACCCAAAGAAAACTTAAAGTGGGAGTTAGTCTAAGTCTCCCGCCTGTAGCCTAAGTGGACACGTGCCAGCACCGCCGGCGCCCAATTGGGTACTGGGACGGTGCTGGGCTAGAACAGTCGTGGCATGGACACGTGGCTGTACTCAGTATGTGATGAGCCGGTACCTCAGTACCGGGACTGTAGTTGTCATGTTAGGACTGACTAGATCAGGTTGTAACTGATAGGTTAGTCCGTCCAGGATCAGTAAGTTAGTTTAACTTACGCAAAGTCTGGCCAGCCATCGTTGACGGCTGGCCAGCAGTATATGTGCCACATTATCCTAATGCCAAGGTGTCTCGTCGTTCAAGCACACACACGCCATTTGGCAGTGCCCAAGCATTCCAAGCTTTGTGTTGCATAACTATGGCTGGCCTACGTACATGGATGGCATGTATGTAATTAATGATGAGGATTCAGGCTCCATTGGTGTCATCATGGCTGGCCTACGTACATGGATGTCTCATAAACAAAATGATGAGGATTCAGGCTCCCATGGTGTCATCATGGCCCGTCTACGTACATGAATGGCATTACAAGGCAGGCGCCTCAGTCCGTAGCATCATAAAACATCATAAATGATCAAACATGCATTATTTCATCAATTCCAGCATACAGAACATCCATAACAGCGATTAAACATAGGTAGCCATGCACAGTTTTTCTCACATGTCAGTGCTAGACTAAATAAGTAAAAGTAAGCCTAGATCATTGGAAATGCTAACTGGAGCTCCTTATATGCTGGGCTTCATCATTTCAGCTGTTAGCTGGCTACGGGGCGACATGCGGCACTAAGTGGCATTACAATGGTATGAGGCGTGCACAATGGTGCTTTTGAATGGCCGGGTAATGCTCAAAATGATCACTAACACACAGCTTAAACTATGCTTCATGTTGTTCTAAAGAAAACGTCACCATGTGGTGGCTACCAAGCTCTACTAGCAGGTATACCACTGTGCCAAGGCCCAAATGCACGTGTGCAAGGGGCTACGTAGCCCATGCATCCACAACATAAAAAATGACCTCCATATGCTTGCCTGAGATGAAATGACACAGAGACAACTCATGGACCTTCTTTTGAATGCAAGCAGGGCACTGGGACCTCCACAGGTGTTACATGAAGACAGATGGGGTGACTGCACAACAGCCATACTAACAAAGCTAAAAGGCTAACCAAAAACAGGCCAGGATACCATCTATTCTTAAGGATTTAGGCTATAGAAACCATCATGATACCATATAGAACTTATTTACATGTAACATCAATCATTATTCTAGTATATTTGGTGCAGACGCAGCCAATCATGCACAAAACTGATGAAAATCTGACCGTAATGGCTGTGCGCAACCACCACCACAAACAATTACAGAAAAGTAGTAACGAAGCAAATTTGACATCCCAAACCTTCAACAATGAGTCCGAGATTACTTACCGAGTGATACGACGACTTTATCTTGTCGACGGTAACCGCAGGGACACTAAACTACGCCAGGTCGAAACCGCAAAAAAAAAGGCTCAAGGACAGCTAGCAAGCTGACGACAGGGCCGATGCGTCAAGACTTTCCTGGCCCACGACACTAATGAAATATTCGAAATACATCGTAACAAATTTACTCGATGCGAAATATTCAATTATAAAGCCGCCGATAACAAGTGCTAGCTTCATTGTCACTCCCGTCACAATAAACACGCGTTGACGCAGTAAAACCCAGACCGAGATGATTGCGCACCTCAGTAAATGTTGCGCGACTGCGGCTACAGCATCTTTACAACGCACAAATAATGCCTACAAAATTTGGAACGAATCCATGCATCGATGCTCCTACACCAATCAGTTTTCTGCACCGCCATAGCCTCGAATATGCATGTTCGTAATTATTTTACATTCACTTTCGTCCCGGTGGACCTGGGTACCCCCTGTACTGTAACCGTTAATTAGTCCCTGTAGTCTTGGTCGAAACATAGTGATGTCCGGTATCAGGGCGTAGAGCACATCTAGCTCTAGCAGCAGACCTAAAAATATCGCGGAAATGTCTACTGGCATTCG